>JAQGAF010000029.1:0-119544 GCA_034687865.1 Kryphioiulus occultus | reverse complement strand
GCCCCCCCCCCCCCCCCCACAGCATAGTGCTATAGCTGTACGAAGTGGAAAGTAGCTATTTACCCCTGCATTCGTTAAGAATGGAAAACTGTATAATGGGTAGGTTCAATGAGGAGCGATTTCGTTTATCGCCATATCATTTACGCCATAAGTAAGCGATCTCATTAACACCCACAGGAAACATTTTCAGAGAGCAGTCGAAGCAGAAATCGAGAAAAGAAAATTACTTTTATATACGTGGTTATGTGAAGGGGAGGGAGGATGCATAAAGTAAATGCAAGTGTGCAAGGATGCAAGGGTGGAATTACTAAATGAAAAAAAATGCACCTAACGAGGGACTGAAGGGATAAATAATGCTGACGAAATATGCTTACGATATAAATCCTTTGATGAAAACTGAACCGAAATGAGATATTTCCAATTACCCTGTATCTCATCCAATTAAATGCACTCGAATATGAATCGCAATTATTTCCAGCATCCAATGACAATGAATTGTCACGGCGTCTCTACCTTCGTAGAAATTTATCCCGATTACTAAATATGGCAAATAATTGTAAAAAAAAGATGCTGATTTGGGATTTTAAGTGCAAATGTACTGAGAAGTAAGCCAATACTTGAAGGGCCTTATACAGATTTACTGAAACAGGATGACTGGTCAAATCTTATATTAATTTCCCTGACTAGTCCAGATCAAATCACATTCCCTTACTTTTCCAGGTTTTTTAGACGGCCAGTCACCCTGATACGTGCACGTTCAGCTTACATACACGTATCAGTCTAATTAAGACAGTGCAGCAATTTCAAAGCATCGAGATAAAACAAAGTAACTTTGTAGAAAATATCAGTGCCATCTGTAGGTAATCTTTTAACGCACTCACGGCATTTCCATCCATCCAGTTTGCAATTTGCATAGCTATAGGTCCGTGTTTGTGACCGTAGGCCATGCAACGCAATTTTGTGTTTTATGCAAAAAGAGCCCACAAGGGAGCCACTAACAAAGCACTTATGGAAACATGAAATTTCCGCTAAAATAACATATTGGCGAGCGTGGCTGAGGACATTTCGTCGATTGCGTAAATATTTGCATAACGAGGGCAAATTCAAAATATCCAAAAAAGAAGGGGCGTTAGCTCAATAGCACCGCCAAAGGAGGAATTTGCAACAGCTTGGCATAATTAATAGCTTATTTGCCATGCACGCAATAATTATCGCGACCATTAATACTGGTCATTATAGTCTCCATCCTTTGTGAGGACAAAACCAGTTTCGAATTTCTAATTCGATAGCACGAATTAAACATTAAGTTTCATCTTAAGTCGGTACACACAGCATAATATCCAATTAATTTTACTTAGATGTACATGACCGAAGCCATAACATACTGTACGCAGCTAGAAATACTGTAATTGTCAACACTGTTACTAGTTTCGCCATTTGCTTTTCATGCGGAGTCACGCAATGCTGTCACTCGTTGGCGGACAAAATCCCTAGAGGGACAGTACTGGTGCGTGGAAAATGCAAACGAAATGAAAACCACACATCCAGTTATCATTGAAATTGCTGCCAAAGCTCGCATGGCTAGTTTTGAAAGCCAGCTGAGAATTATTTCAATAGACAGTCAGTAAATGCGATGGAACGGCTGGAAAACCAGAAAACCTCAGGGAATTTTACATACAAACTGGGAAAACTGAAAAAGTCAAAGAATTTTGAGTTGAACCAGGAATTGTTCAGTATAAAAAATGCCTTTGTACTTGTTTGTTAAAATTTTGAGAAGTCTGTACCAAAATGGTTGCCTTGATATTCAACTATATACCATCCCTCTAAAATTCAGAATTTAATTAGGGTTTTCCTACCCCTAATCATCCTACTCAAATTGAGTAGGTTATCCTACTCAAATTTTCAATTTTCAAATTCACATCACATTTTTTTAAACACAAGTAAGATGATGGATTTCTCTTTAAAGAAAGCGGGAATCCTGTAAAATCCATCTTTGGGATACGTTTGTTTGACAATTGACTAAAATCCTACCGCTTGAGATCAATGTTTTCAAAAATTTCGCCAAAAGCGTGAGACACAATCATTGGAATATACTGTATTTTTTGAGGTTTGAAAGAATTTGAATATAGCACTGGAAAACCTGGAAAGTCAGGGAATTTCGCACTCAAGAGTCAGTCCAGATGGGGAACTGTATCATTCTATTGTATCAAATTCCTGAAAACCACAGTGAAATAAAGACTATATTCGACTCGTACTGTCGATAACACCACCAGATGAAAACATAGCGAAAAGCCCAACATTTTCTCTGTCAAAAAGTGTCGTAGCCAAATTTGTATCTTCAAAAGTTGTTTTGGATCCATTATGGCCATTAAGATAAGGAGAAGTTTAATCTTGGTTGACATTTCATTTGGGACGTTTTTCGAGTGGTATTGCCAGATTCGCCGCCATTAACCATAATTTATTCGACGTGCCGTACTCCAGATTTCATTAGCGTTCAGTTTTTGAAAGCCCCATTTGGTGAAAAAAAAAAATAATCGGTTATCCGGAGACACAACAGCGTCGAGTACAAGTTACAAGTGTAGTAGCCTACGTCCAAAAAGCCACGTCGTTGAAAAATCAGCGCTGCGAATAAAACCACAGCTTGGTTCCGCACATTAATTGCCCCAGAAATTGCCAAAACCCATTACATTAATGAATCGCTTTTCCGTGCTTCAGAAAAAAGCATTAAGGGGATGGGGATGGGGCAAGGGACCTACAAGTACATGGAGGTGGTGACGAAGATCCTGTCGACAAAACACTTCTTCCTCGGCAAACCAGAAATGACAAGACCGGAAGGAAGTAGCAAAAAAAAAGCCACGCACCTCCCACGATGGTGACCACTGCTGACCAACCCCTCTTCTTGGGCCCTAATGGGAATCGTGTAGAACATTGCTCAGAAAAATGGATCTGTGCATTTTCCTTGTCAAGTTAAAAGGCGGACATATTTTGCTAAATTATGAAGTCCATGTTGATCCAGCATCTCTGGATATGTTCAGGACTGGTCAATAAGACATGACCCCAATATGGGCAAGACGCATGTGGGCTTCTCCTAACGGCTCACAGGCTGGCAGTGATTGCCTGCAGTTTAGGCAGGCAAAACACAGCCATTAGGTTTAGGATAGCTTAGGTTAAGACTAGGATATACGGAAGCGAAAGTAAAGGTTAAATTTCGAACGCAAAGACAGTTGTCATTCTGGCCTTCTAGACATGTCATGTAGGGCTGAAATATAATTATTGATTGACTTAGTTGATCAAAGTACATGTAAGTCAATTTTCCCTGACGTTTCAATTTCCCTGACTGTTCTAGGTCTGGGGGAACCCTGCTGTATTAAAAGTATTAAAACTGTATTACAACCAGCAACCACAGTATTAAAACTGTATTATAACTATTAATACAGTAGTAAAACTGTATTATAACAATTAAAACAGTACTTAAACAGTATTACAACTGCATAATAATTAGCAAAACTGTACTAAAACTATCATAACCATTTAGCTGTATTGTAACCATTAAAAAAGTATTAAAACTGTCTTGTCAGTATTAAAACTATAGTAAAACTATCATAACCATTAAAACTGTATTAAAACAATTATCAAAACTGTATTAAAACAATTATCAAAACTGTACTAAAACTATCATAACCATTAAACCTGTCTTGTGAGTATTAAAACTGTATTACAAAACAGCAAAACAGTTAAAATTGCTTTATAACTATTAACGCAGTATTTTTATTAACAAAGTATGACAACTATTAAAACAGTATTAAAACTGTTGAATAACTAGCACAACAGTATTAAAACTATTATAACTATTAAAACAGTGTTAAAACTGCATTATAACTATTAAAACAATATTAAAACTGAATTTTATCTCTTAAAACAGCATTAAACTGTTTTATAACTATTTTTCTGAAGGATGCTATGGAGTATCCTCCAGAAAATACTCACAATAGTCACCAGCACATGTACACATACTGGTCATCTGGCCTACTGCCCAACACAGTGAGGTTTGTCCGCGTTTAGGGGTTGGGAGGGTGTATGGTCCCACCATGATTAGTACTGGGGGAAAAAAACGCTGCATCGAGCAAATAAATAGCAGCAGCGAGCCTGCACACAACAAACCAAGTAATACATTTCTCTGATTGAACTTAACTAAAAGCGTTCATGCTACACTGATTTAGGACCATTAACATTCAACGCCAATGATGTGTCGTGATAAATCAAAGACCCGGTTCGATATTGTTCCCTGAGCGAGAACAGAGCCCTGTTAGCTGCTTCATTGGTAAGCCATGGGAGGAAAGAGAGCAGACAACAACGAAAAAAAAAAAAGATGCAAAGCTCCGTACAAATCAAATTACTCAAGCTCAGCTGGAGTGCACCGCACCGAATAACACTAATTGCTGATTAGAAGTAGAAGGACGCATGCACGGACTGTCAATGGATTTAGCGGACAGGGGTTAATCATTAACCTTTCCCTACCCCGCACTACACCGCACCACGCTACACTACACTGCATCGCATCTAACTGTACGAAACAATAGCATGAAAATGCCGGAGAAAAAAAAAGTGCATTACACGGAGAGCTATAGCTGATTGCCCGAGCAAAACGAGTTACTGCATGGGGATGCGAGTGGAAAACGGATTATTGGTATTAAAGACGAATTCTACGTGTCATATACGTGGGCCAGGATAAATCAAACCACCATTAACTGCGTTCGAAGGGACCCTGCCTTGACACGTTAAGATCCAGAAGAAGGATGATGGCTCTTCATCGCGCAGATTGAGACTAACCCCACTCAGGAAAATTAAAAAGTCGATCGAAATGTGTGGCTTTATCTCACCGACGTTTTTTTTCTCTGCATCTCATTGTGAATCCTTGGATTCCTCGACATGGAAGCACTACCAGATACGGTGGATATACAGTTGTTGGGCATAAAATTGCATCAAAAATATCAAAAATATCAAAATTATCGGTTTTGGGTTTGCAAGTAAAATGATGTGAAATAAGGGGTTGGACATAAACGACTACTATCACAAAAGTCGTCCTTGGACAAAAATAATTAGCATGTTGGTGTACAGAAACACTTCGTCAGTAATATAGCGATATAAGATGATATACATGTAAGTTATATGGATTCTGGAAAATGTTCAGCTCCCACCATTTCTTAGAATTAACTCGTACCATTCTAAAACAGTCCAATGAAATTTCATACCATGCTTTTAGAACCTTTTCATGTTACTTAGTAGTTATTGGAGTAAGAAATCTGTACCGGAAGATTGTTCTTTTCAACACGTTCTTCAAAATTCAAGGTATAAAATTCTATTAGAGAGTGTTCAAGAGTTGTACGAGTCTAGAATCACCTACATCTAGAGTCGAATGTACTTTCATGCAATGTTTTTTAGAACATCTTCATGTCTCTTGATAGGTATTGAAGTACGTAATATCTGCACCTGAAAGATTGTTCTTCTAAACATGAAAGATGTTCATTTAAAAACTATGGTGTGTAATTCCAGTTAGAGAGTATCAAACTCGCACCCAGTCTAGAAAAGTCAACTGGGATTTCATACCGTGCTTTTCAGAACATCTTCATGTTACTTTACAGATATTGGAGTAACAAATCTATACCTAAAGTTTGTTCTTCTAAACATGAATATGCTCTTTTAAAAGCATTCTAAGCTAAGGTAATTTTATATATGCTTTTTAGAACACCTTCATGTTACTTCATAGATATTGGAGAAACAAATCTGTACCTGAAGATTGTTCTTGTAAACATGAAGATGTTCGTCTGCAACCAAGATTTCGAATTTCTGTTTTTTTTTCAATATTAGTATCGCAAAAAATACCCTTACTGACCAGACAAGAGGGAAGTAAATCTCGCTGAAGTCCTGCTTAAAATTGGTGTAATTTGAAAGTATAGAGATGCGTGGGTTTAATTACTGAAATTAGATAGAGCGAACCTTTTCAGGAATAATAAAAACCATTGCAATACCGCTTTCATCTAAGGAAATGAGGCCAAAATCTTTAAGTTTCTCGAAATTCGATGACCCCATCTCACACTTTCCCATAAAGGGTGAAATTCCGGAACAATTCCACGCTTAATTTTACGCGAATTTTTCGCCTTTTATCCGCAGTCATTCAATTGAGGGGTTGCAAATGCATTGTCTGAAAAGTGATAATTTCCCAGAAAACGTTTCACTTTGGTAAAAGCGAGAAAAGCCATTAGCCACTTTTAAAAACACTGGCTTAGTTAGAGTAAAGGATTTGGGAACCTCATTTAATACGTTTGAGCATGCTGGTCTTAATTCTGCATTAAAAGGTTATTGCTGTACATGTTGTGCATGGGGGTGGGTTGGGGTGGTGAACACCCACGCATGGCAAGCTCAGGATTTCCATACACGAAAAACGATTCAGGCGTGTAAAAATATGAAGATCTTTTAAAAGTGCTTTCAGGTCTCTGATAAATCCACCGAGCGTGCTATAATTTATCATTTCCAGCAGCAGCTCACAAAAAAACTGTTGTAAGAAAGGGGATCCAAGATTTGCATTTGCCAGCCAATTAAAATATCATAACCCTGACACTACGTCGTGTGTTATAAGAAAGGAGTATTAATTTCCAAAAACGCTGAAATATTCGCTCATAAAAAAGATTTGTCTTTCGTAATTAAGTTGGCAAAATAAAGTTCCTGAGCACATTCATCACGAGGCCTGGCTATTGTTCGCTTTTCAAGCACATATCACGAAAAATCCGAATAACAGCAGCTTTCATTCAAAGAACAATGAAAATGGGTTGGATGAAATTTATCATTTTTTCCATCGCAACGTACATTAGCGAAGTGAATGAAAACCGAGCCCGAGGAAACAAATTTGGGGGTTTGGAACAAAAAGTTTAAACTGCAAGAATCAAAATGCGATAAAACTTGGCAGTGAAGAAGGAATTTCTGAAAAGTAACTGTCAAGTAGTTTTAATCAAGGACTAACTTTCATTGTGAGCGAAGTTTCTTTAGAGGATGAATGAGGTTTACATGCCTGCACAAATACACCTTAGCAGTGAAGTAATTCAGATTCATATCCATTTATTTTGAACGTTATCACACACACAAAAAAACGTTTTGCACAATTTTCCTCCAAAGTGTAAAATTGCCATAATTTACAGTCCCCATGTTAACCCCAAATGTTGCCAAACAATAACCAAAACATTTTTCGAATTGAAAAACTACCAGAAATAATAGATTTTTAGTGTATTTTCCTATAACGTTTTTGCTGAAAAATTAATAACGATGGGAACTTAGGATTTGTTTTTTTGAAACCACTAGATCTCAGATAAAGATGAAAAAGCCAAAAAATGCAGTATTTGGCTTTTTCATCTTTTGAAATACATGTACATGTATTCAAAATTTGTAAAAATGACGGAAATGCTGTTGGCAATTTCTTGAAAAAAAACAATTCGTACAGAAAATTTGCTAAGTATAATCTGATAAGTTATGGCCTCCAATTTATGTTTAGCCTTGCCGTATAGGCCATACTTTATAAAAAAATACCATAAAAATGTAATTTTAGATGTATTTTTTTTGAAAAACCAGATCTAGTGGATTTTTCATCAGCAGTTTTAGGAATTATTAGTGATGATGAAAAAGCCGTAGGCGACATTTTCAGAATAAGTAGATCCCAAATGCAGCTTTTCTATTGTTTTTCTGAGATTTCTTAACAATCAAATTTGTTGCTCCACATCACATTTCCAGATATTACATGTACATTTTCCTAACTTTTCTAGACCATTTCAATTTAATCGACTTTCCCAGGTGTTCCACTCAACTAGTCACTACATGTTCACGATGTATTCGTGACGTTTTTCAAATACAATTTAGCGATTTAGCTAAGAAGGGCCCTACGGTTAGTTAGCTTTGCAAGGTCATATTCTATTAGAAAATTTCGCTCAATTCTAGTCATTTTTCTCACTGTTTTCCCAAAAATAAAGTGCATACACAGTCCAAAAGTGCGTCAAGTCAGCAAATGCCAAGGCTTTCAACGTCTGCTTTCATGCCACCAAACAATGCCTTTTATTTTTGCAGCGCCTCCCCCCTCTTAATATTTCTGCATTGTTTCCCTTATCATTTTGCCTTATCCCTGACTTTCCAGTTCAGTGGATTCCAAAAGAGGGTTTTGGGGCGAAGGAAAGGTTTCTATACTGTACGTACTATACAGTATGTTTTTCCCTATCATATTCTTCTGCCTTCGTTTTAATGAGTTGCTGCTCTTGCCGTTGTCATCGTTTTATTTTCTGCTGCATGGAGAAACATCCGGCCTTAGAAAATCTCATAGGATCAATTTTTTCGCTCTTAGCATCCTATGAGTTCTCCACGTTGCCTGATGCTTTTTATTAACCACTTTCTAGGTCATGCAGATCATCAGCGACCAAAAAGAGGAAATTAACACCAGTTACATTGGCGAACGTCTTTAATAAGGCTTTTTCCAAGGCCCAAAATATGCTCTATTGATTTTCATTCATCGAGGAATGCACTTTCAAACCTTTTCGAGGACTCAAGGGGTTTAATATCAAAAATCTGTATTTAAAAAAAAATAATTCAGCGCCCATTTTTCAATAGAGTTATAGCCACTGAATTTACTAATCTATGCATTATCATGCTTAAGTTTAAACTGGTTGTTTCTAAGTTTTCTCAAACGGGTCTAACCATTTCATGTTTTTTTCCGGTTAGGTTAGGTCAGGTTAGTTTAAGTTAGCTTAGGTGAGTAGATAGTAATGATATATTTGCTGGTTTAGCCTGGCTATCAGAATTTAGTATTTCTATTACTGCATAGTGTTTGTTTTGTGAGTTTTTTTTGGATTGTTTCATATCTTTTTCATAGGTAAGGTCAGGCTAGAATTTTGGAGTAGAGTTGAAATTTAAAACCAATCCAATTTCGGAGCAGGGAATAATACAGTATGTCCAAAATTGGTTAGAAAATTATATAGATGCAAGTTTTTAAAACAGACCCAAGGCGATAATATCTAAATTTATCGTTTTTGGCAAAACAAGGTGTGTCTAGTTGCGTTGGGGTAACGAACAAATATTTTTGGACTTTACGTTTTTACCCAATAACGATTATATATTGTTAAAAACCGTTTCCTAGCCATCGCAATCTCCTTTTTGGGCAATATATTCTCGTTGTATGACTGGCTCGTTGACTGATTGACTGAGTCTTGCGAAGCTTTGTACGGAGGCTCACGAGGGCCACCCATTCACGCGAGTGAATTTGGGGACGAAGAAAAAAATCAATAAAGTAATGGTTGGGGACAAAAAAAGACACTTTCTGCAGTATGGATCTACGACTGAGGCATAGGCAGCGTATTTCTTTCGCTTTTTTATTTAAAGAAAAGAGGAAAAAACAGCTTTCGGAGGCGATATTATCATATTGGTCTATTGGTCCAGTCAATATTATTATATGCAAACAGGAAAGGACTGCTTATGTGCCGAAATTTGAAATTCAAAGTGCTCATTCCTTCAAAATCCATTCAATTTCAGGCCCTGGCACAAAATGGCACTTTTTCATTAGATTTAAATCGGAGGAGTTTAGATTGAAGGAAAAGAGGGGGTGGGTGAAGGGACTTGTGTCAAAGTGATGAATTTCAAAATTAGATTGTTGTCCATCAGGAGGTGGCATTTGGTCTCTTTTCCCCTGCAGCAGCAAGGCCTTAAAACGAATAGCATATTGGACCAGAAAAGAAGGAGATTTTCAAATGAAAACTCAAAGGAAGCTGGGGAAAATCGGTCAAAATTGCATTATTATTATATGGAGGTTTTGGCGTGTCATGTACAGAGTGCATTTCGTGGGAATCCAATCAATAATGAGAATGAATGGTTTCCAAGCTGCTAATAAGCATGTACAGAGCACAAAAGGACGATGACGTTAATAAATATATAGGCACGAAACGTATTTTGAGAAATTTAAATTTGTACACGTTTGAGCACATTGAGCAACTGAAATAAAGATGGAAGAATTCTCTAGCTTAATTTTTTATATTTCCATCAATCAAGAATGGATATTTAATTCCTTTGAAGATTAGTCTTGCCAGATTATATTTACGGTTTTTGTTTTTGTTTTGCGCAATTCAACGAAAAACGAAGCTGCAATACTTTGTAACTAACAGCTTTCTTTAAAATTAATTTCTATGACGTGGATTGGGCTTATGATCAACCTGTATACATGTATGTACCCAATATCGACATTTCATTAATAATTCGTAGCTAACAATTTAAATAAATACTTTCTGTAATGATGGTAGGACGTTATGATCACCCTGTATATGTATATCGAGATTTCGTTAATACTTTCTAACTAACAATTTTAATTTTTTTAATGTAATGAGGGTAGGACTTTGTGATTACCCTGTATATGGGTATCGAGATTTCATTAATAATTCGAAGTAACAATTTAAAAAGTCTAATGATGTGAGGAATTTATGATCACCCTGTATATTTATATATATCGAGATTTCGTTAATACTTCCTAACTAACAGTTAAAAAAAATACTGTAATGAGGGATTAGACTTTAATGATTACCCTGTTTATGTACATGTATGTCGAGATTTTGGAT
This sequence comes from Kryphioiulus occultus, assembly GCA_034687865.1. Taxonomy (NCBI): domain Eukaryota; kingdom Metazoa; phylum Arthropoda; class Diplopoda; order Julida; family Julidae; genus Kryphioiulus; species Kryphioiulus occultus. The sequence continues at coordinate 108,910 of JAQGAF010000029.1, read as the reverse complement.
ATACACGGATCAGACCAATCCTAACAAATAGTTCACAATCCCAGCAGGTAGAAATTAAATAGAATTTTTCATGCAGGGTAATAAAATTTCTCATCTTTGTCCTTATAAAATCCATTTCGCATATGGCACATCATGGCAATTGAGCCAGCTTAACTCTTCTAGGACTTTAAACCACTGCCAATGCTGCGCAAACCCAATTTTTTTATTAAATTTTGGGGGGGGGGGGTGCCATTACAGTTTTATACCGCCTCATTTCATTAGTTTTTTTAAAAATTGTCTAGACAATTGAAAAAACAGCCAAATCAAATATTTGTTGGGAGCAAGCTGCAAAAGGAGGTCAATAGAAGCAGGATATACAGCATCCCTTCAAACATACTTTAAGTTCATTTTGTGAGTTAATCAAAAACTCGAATTATAATGATTCGTCATAAATCGATGCTTCTTGAATGCAAAAATTGAAGCATCTAAATCAAAACTGCTTCTTGAATTTACAGGGAGGGGAAGAGCAAGAAGTGGGACAAACAATCAGTTTCATACACTTACATGTAAATCAAATTATGATTAATCGTACTAAACTAAAATGCAAATTGGCCAATTAGAATTTTTTTTAAAGATACACACGTGCATTGTTCTGATGCATGTAATAAGCTTTAAAAACTCACCAATTTTTCCTTTAGTGTTTCCAGACTAATGTTATACACCATATTCCTGCAAACAGATAAAAAGGCAAACGATTAGAGAATTTCATTATTAAACTCAACATGTGACAGTAATCGTGCATTAATTAAATAGACGATTTAAGCCTGAAATCGGACATGGCTGGACAAGGGTTATTATCTTAAACCCCTACGCTACACGCCATCCCTTTTCATGACTATTCATGATGGCAAAATCATCGCACGATTAATTATGACCGCATATCATCGTTATATAAGTCATTTAAGTCATTATTTTTAATAAGGGAGTACGTTGAATCATTTTTATTCGTGTTAGGTCCGCTCGTTTTCCCGACAACCGTATACAAACGATGCAATAAAAACGGGGCAACTATAAATTTTACATAATTTTCCACCATAAACTTGAAATATTTATTGCCAGCATATATGGTGCTGGCATCAGCGCGCCCAAAAATATTATAACGATCAGATTCCGTGCCTTCCTCCAATAATTTAAACTAAATCATGAATTCATCGACATGGTTCCCATGACTTTTTAAAATAAAATCACCAGACTTTTCATTGTTACGCTTAACATTCACATCTCCAAATTTTGCATGTGTTTATTTTGAGCAAAGTAGAACAAAAAATTCAACCACGTTAACAATATTTTAAATACTTGAAATTTAACTAGGACCACAATACTCGTAAAGCATCTTGAGTGCTATGGAAGTCAATTAGCAGGGTTCACCCAACTTTCCGACTTTTACATGTTTTAAAACAATTTTCCGACCACCAAGACCCCATAAATGCAAAATATGACATTTGTCAATGCAAGGAATGGTATATTTACTGCCAACATGTATAAACAGCAGACAAAACATTTTCATTAAAATTTTGACTGATCATTGCATTACAGAAAAAAAATTAGTTTTTTTTAAATTCAATTGACAATTTCAATATAAATTTCGTTCACAAAATTACTTGTCATATCTTCATTCGTGTGATAACCAACAACTAACTATGTAAAACGCATCATCGATTTGTTGAATTTACCAGCCTGTCCAAAATCCATTTCCAATTACTCACGTTTTAAAACAAATTTCCTGGAGCGCCCTAACCATTGCAGTCAAAATATGACATATGGCAATGTAAAAGAAAATGCTATTTCTATAAGCAGAACAGAACCCGTTTCACGTCAGATTAGATTTTTTCAAATTGACATTTTCATTATTAATTTCTTACACACAATTTTTTGCCACACAATAACTAACGATCACACGCCGTAGGTGAAATTTTTCGCAAAAATAGGAGGCAAATGAAGAATTTAAACCGAAGGGAAAAATCCAGCCCGAATGACACACAGTAGAAGTTAACATCTGCCAGTGGCAAACAATGTAGACAGAGCTAATCAAGGCGAAAACAACAATGACGTGTTACGTGCGTATGACGCGCGTATACACACGTGCGTGTGAAATCATGGTGAAAATGGCGTCTGCAAGTCTTTTCCCCTTAATTCAGAGCAGTGCAAAGGCAGTTAGATCATTGGGCTGAAACTATGATAAAAAAAACACACGGGGCTATTTCAGCTGGAAAACTGAATTCTCGTCGCCTTTTCTACGAGGTTGGTCTCCATGGTAACGAGGGGAGAGAGATATATAGAGAGTAGGAGAGAGAGAAAACGAGTGGGGGATCAATGGCCTCAGTCTAGGCACTCACTCAATGGTCCCAACGCTACGTACAATGTACGAGGCTATACGATTCAAGCACGGTCAACGAATAGCTCCAGTAGAAAACCAACAGGGTTCGGGCTCAATGACACTGATGGATAAACACCACTAGCTTTTCACATTCAAAATCACTAGGCGGAGGGATACGGAGAAACACAGGACTACAGGGGACGTTCTAGTATTATGTCATCGTACTGAGGGAGGGGATGAGTCATCATTGGCATTCAGAAAAATTTTGGGTTAAAATCCATCATTTGTGGTTCAGTTTTGTACAATTTTTCGCCTGCAATGTTTCTCCTTCAAAAATGTGTATTCAGTTAACCCTCCGGGGAGATATTCAACATGAGATTAAAAACAATGGATTTTAACCCAAATTTTTGCACAGACGATTTTCGCCCTGATATTTTCACGAATTCCCTGGCACTTTCAATTCCATGGCTTACCAGAAAGTGTGAACCATGTAAAACTCTCTCAATTCCAAAAAAGTGGTCAATGTTTAGAAAAGTTGTTTTATTTCGACAATGTTTGGTCAAAATTATGATCCCTCAATTCGGAAATTCTGAACGTTATTGGTCCATTTATATGAAAGTTCTCTTAATTTTAAACCCCCCCCCCCCAAACTAAATGGTGGCAATCATTGACCAAACAATTTTCGAATTGAGAGATGATAATTATATAAATTGACCAAAGAATTTTAAAATACAAGAACTTTTATAAAAATTTTCGAATTGAGAGAATTTTATAAACTCGTAAATTGACCAAAAAATATTTCAAATAGAGAGAACTTTTATAAAAACTACATCAGAAATAACGAATTTAAGCCCATAAAATTGATAATTAAGCGAATGATATACAGTAGTAAACGCTGTACTCGAATTTGTTGGCAAAACTGGATAACAACTGATGAATTTTAACGCAATGTTTTACAAAACAGCAAACGATGAAATAAGCTTATATATTGACAGCATTCTTATAATGGAGCCTTACACGGGTTCTGCAAGGGACACAGTGCTGATGGGCTGATGTTACATTCCGATTACTGACCAAAATCTTAAAATCGAAATGAGAAAGGACGAATTTTCATCTACTTTTTGTCAAAGGCACAAGTAAGCCTACATTTGTGTTTGAATGCCACAGTCGAAATTGTATGAAATCTATATCAGAAAGAAGGCATTTTAAGTAAATACCTTGTACATGTAAAGTAATTGAGAAGTAATTGCAATTAGATAAATAAAGGATAAAAATGCACATAAACAATCAGCAATAATTCATCATTGGTTCCCTCCCCCAAGATGGCGACGTCAAATTCAACGTTCTCATCGAATTTTGTATACGCCAAGCAAAAATCACAGACATACACTACATGTATCACTGCGTACAAACTGCAAACGAAAAATAATTTTAGAGAGATGAAAACGGTCGCCGGGCATATTTCCGTCACTTTACGACGAAAGTAAATGGAGAAAACCTGCGTGCAATAAATAATTTGGTGTTGAAAAATAAAAATTTTTTTTAGAGAAGACATAAAGCAAGCAGTTCTGATGTCCAAAGAAAAAAAAAACACATCAACGAGCCAGGGGCCTTGTCCTGCTGAACGTATTCGAGCGTGAGTGTATGCTTCGCAATTACTGAATTGTGAAAACAAACAGGGTTTGGTAGGAGGAGGTGGAGGAGGAGGAGGACGAGTATTTCATTTACGTTTTTATCGTCATCCTGCAAAAATCGCACGACTGCGAGTCATTTATATGCGAGCGAGAGATTTTGCATTTCTCAGAGGGGATTTTTATGTTGTTTCTCGCTTGCCAATTTCTCCACTTTTTTCGGCTTCCTGACCGTCGCTTTTTAAACGAGCCAGTTTTTTTTTCTGCCCAGTTTATTTATCCAACAGACAACATAATAGCGCAGGCGCCATATTTGCATTGGGCTGGAAAAATATTCCCAGAAGTTGGATTTTTCCCTCTCTCGGTGCTATTTTTTCTGGACGATCGAGCAACGAGAGATGGCTAAAAATGCCCAACGCCAGCAAAATATTTGAATAATTTCCAGATAGATGCCGGCTGATGTTTGCTTAGACGTACTACCGTGTCTGTGTTTGAGCAACGACCAATTCTATATGCAAATATGGCAAAAATCCAAAACGAAAAATGTGATTTTATTATAGAACATTTCGTAAAAACAAGCATTTCGCTGATATTCACATATACCTTACAATTGGGATGAAACTGAGTATTTTTCAGAACTATTCTGAACTTTCGATATGTGCTTAGGTGTATCAAATGGTCATTTCTGTTGAAATTACTGAAATCAAACTATTTGCAAATAGTTCATGAAAAAGTAATTAAAAAACTTTTTCAAAAAAGGCAAAAAAAGCAAAGTTCATGAAAGAAGCGTTTTGCTGATATTAACTTACAGTTGGGATAAAGCTGAGTATTTTTCAGAACAATTCTGAAATTTCGACATATCAAATGTTAGTTTCTGCTCAAACTGTTGAAACCAATTCGGAACAATTCTGTAAGTTCAAATTGCAAAACTATAGCAAAAATTAAAAAATCTAATTATGTTACAGAAAATGTCATGAAAAAACAAGTCTCGTGTAGATATTCACATTTCTGCATTTCAGATAAAACTGAGAATTTTTCAGAACAATTCTGAAAGTTCTACATGCAAAAATGGCAAAAATAAAAAAATATATAAAAGAAAACTTAATCAGCAGCCTTTTTCCTGTTATTCACGTGTCTATAACATTTGAAAAGAAACAATTTTTCAGAACAAATCGGAAAGTTGGACATATTAAATGGTCGTTTCTGCTGAAAATATTGAAACCAATTCAGAGCAATTCTGAAAGTTTAAGGTGAAGATATGGCAAAAGTGCAAAAAATGAAGTTTTAATTTAGAAAATTTCATAAAAAAATAAGCGTTATATGGATATTCACCGTTTTCCTAATTTGAGATGAAACTACGTATTTTCAGAACAATTCTGAAAGCTCAATATACCGTCAGTCAGGCAAATTAGTGCATTTTCATAAAAACGTGATTTTGAATCAAAGTTGTAGATGTTGATTAAGTGCCATTATGTAATTGCCGATTAAAATGCCTGCCTCGCCCACAGCAATAACAATAAGACTAAATTGGCTGCTGTCCATAAACAATAGTGTGCCAACCAGTGATAAGACACGAGTCGTAAATCATTGAAAATCACAGGAACTCACTTACGAAATGAGATTTTCAAAAAGGCAAAACTGTCAGAATGCACCAAGGTTTGTTACGTGTACCCAAAATCGTCAACTAAACTTCAGACGAACAAGCCGGCCTATTTATCTATTTAATTTAATTTATTAATTGAAATTTATCTACACCTTTAATTAATTTAAAGTAGATATCTATTGCTTTTAATTAATTTAAAACCAATGTCAGCTTATTAAGGGAAACCTGCCCTTAAAGTTGGCAATCACACATAGCAACAATGCTATGTGGGGAAGCCCACACCGCGCTTAATGGGCAATTTGGTCCATTCGATATCAACCAATCGATTTCCTAGTTAAATATGCGAGTAGGCAATTAAATAATTGCAAGAAATATTTTTCAGAAAGGAGTGCTGATTACCAGGAATAATTTGACCCAAAATTCAACTACGAGCTCGTTGACACCACGACGAATTAACCAAACCCACGAGTTTGTGTCTGGGCTTCAATTGTATTTATAAAATGCGAGAGAAAAAAGGTCGAAAAACTAGGTTAGGCAGTTTCATTAGGACTGAATTGGTAAACAGGAAAAACGATCAATACCGCAATTGAGCGAACAGTCGCTGGGAGGCGCCACCTTTCCTATCTCAATGGGAAACTGCATCGACCCAGTGCAGTGCACTGAATTGCCAGCCATTTTATACACAACATCTTAATTGATTTCATTAGGAAATGAACTAGTTTTTTTTAGGATTGACTAAAGGAATTTGAAATGTTCATTAAATGCATAATAATGCATTCAGGGGCAAACGTGGGTGACGTGAAGGCGATAATATTTCAAATGGCGGCCATCGCAGCTGGTGAAAATATCCGAAATTAAACGATAGCATGCAGCTGGCAACAACAATAACAAAAAAAATTATAAAAAATATTTACGAAAAAACCTTAACTCGAAAGGCTAATGAATTTTTAACGTTAAAATAATGCGTGGCACTAGTCAATTAAATCGCAATTAGCCCACTTCGGGACTTGGATATCTCGTTAGATTAACGGCAATTTGTAGCTAACAACTGAAATCCAGGCCGAACATGAGAAATCATTAAAATATACGGAGGCGAATCAAAATTAATGCATTAATTAGTGCAAGTGGCCAGAAGCGCATGTCATCCTTGCCATACAAATTAAACGACGATTTGATGCGCTTTTTGATAGTAAATTATTTTGAGCATTCAGTCACTCTTATTCGGGATAGGAGAGATGTCTGTCGAGTCAATGAACCAAATTGAACATTAATATACCGTAAAATACAGTATACAAAACTTCAATTCCGTTAATCAGACATGTAGTCATTTCATTGTCAAACAGATATTAAATTATAATTCCTCGTCAGTGGTGTTGAACATTTTCTAAATGACTAGCGCTAAATTGCACTCGAGAAACGTCAAAAATACAATTTAAGCTCATCGTTTTTGAACTACGATATAATAATTACCTGCTAATTGCTGTTTTACTTGATATACAACAGCGAAGTTGGCATTTTTCGCCATCTTGAAAAAACGCAATTCAGTTCCTTTTTGCAAAATGGAACGTCTTCAAATTTGAAACCTCACGTTCCACGGTTGCCACGGTTGCCGCGTGCGCCGCCCCCTCGCGCATCGTCACGTGATTCTGTTCGACCAATCAGCGCTCGCACGTGTTGAGCGGTAAATTCGAAGCCTTTACAAAACGCAACTTTTGAATTAGGCCCATACAGAACATCGTGGTGACTGCTAATTTCTGAAAGCGAAATTCCCTGAGTTTTCCAAGTTTGTATTCACCATGCCGGCTATCATATACGCGATGATGATGAGCCCATGAGCTCTAGCAAGACGATTTTTCAGAAAGCTAACTAGACTAATATTAAAAGCTTTTAAAATACAAGTATATTCGTACATGTATAAAAAACGTGAAAACACCACAAATGTGATTTTTGCATAACCATCAAGATAAGGAAGAAATTGCACATGCTAAGGAAAATTTCTAAATTTCCATACTGCAAGTGTACACTTTGGAAATGGAAAGCTTAGCTGCATATGTCAATGTCAAAGGCACCTTGCACATTCAACTCTATGCGTATATTTCAGCAGAAAATTCCCCAGTTACCAATGGCATGTGACATCCGATAGTTCCAGGAGAATTTGGCCACAAAGGCTCTCAAATCAGGAGAGGAGGAAACGTCGTTCAGAGGGGAATCCAACGCACCATACGGTGAATTGGAAACGACGTTCTCAGCGAAATTGTCATACTTGAAAGCCTAAAATGCGACACATCCAAACTTGCATCTAATTAAAAGGCACGACACGCAAAGCACGGACCTCGAAACCACAGACAACTAGAGGGGGGACATCAGCACCCCCTGTGCACCCCCTCACCATTGGGCTCGTATTGGCTGAAGACGATGAAGGGAAGTGATTGGAAATAACCGACCCCCTTTGGAATTACGAGGGGGAATTGAGAGGACTGGCGTTAATTAAGACTGGAAAACGAGACTGTCACCATTCGCAGTCACAATATATGATTAGACGAAAGGGGCGCCTTAATTGAGCCACCAATTGAATAAGCAACTTTTCTCATCAATCCAGTCAACGACGCCTCCCTAAATTTCACCAATCCCCAAAATGGCGAATGAATACCGCGAGGGTCGACTAATAAAATTGCTAACATGTGGTCAAGTGCTGCGGCATCGATGCGTCGCATAAAGTCCTTTATTGCGATCAGTTTCGACCCATGGCACGATATCGGCCATGTTTTTATTATCGATTATTAGCGTCAGCGGTATTTTCCGCATCGACCAAAAAAGAACGCACAGCCAAATCGCTAAGAGGTAATTGGCGTGACCAATCGATAACAAGTAGATTAAGCGTTTTTGCCTCGATGTCAAGCAAATATCTGTCGCTTTAAATCCTATGAAAGACATTTAAGAAATTGGACAAACTTGCAGGACTTTCATAACCATATTTAAATTGGTAATTTCAAAACCTAGTCGTATTTCAAATATGTGCATGTGGATTATAAATCGTTTTTCACGGCAACATCAGCAAGCTAGGCCGATTTAATACTGAATGCCATTCAGAGTATAAGTACTAATCAAAGCTTTGTACGAACGAAAAGAATAATAATGATAAAAGCAAATATATAATTTATTGAAGTTATGATTGTATATGGATCAAATTTTCCAAAAAAAAAAATAATAATGATAATAAATAAAAACTCATAAGGCGTGGCAGTCATTGATAGCTTTTACAATTTGCAATAAAAAGTCAATATTCCAGTCACTATTAATATCCTGGTACATGTAGTAATAATTTTCAATAATTTCTTAAAATTTCCAAAGAGAAAAATTTTGATAGAAGAAAAAGTGAACAAAAATGAAGTATTTATGATCCATTGTCTTTAAAAAATATAATTATTCCATTCGTTATTAATATTTCTAAAGAAATTTTTAAGGAAAATTTAGCATTATTTCTGGTATATACATGTTATTACTCAAAAATATCGTCTAAGGCATTTATTTAATTTAATAATATTTAAATTAAGTTACTAATATTTAACTTTTTCTTACATGTATAATTACACGAAAAAGTTAATATTCAAATTAAGGGAATGGCATAGACAAAAATTTCGAATAATTACCAGAAATAATGGATTTTTACTGAATTTTCCTTAAAAATTTCTTCCAAAATATTAATAACGAACGGGATAATTATATATTTTAAAAGACAACGGATCACAAATACTGCATTTACATGCAATAGACGAAATTTTTGAATAATTACAAGAAATACTGGATTTTTAGTGCATTTTACATAAAATACATTCCCAAAATCCACCATTTAACGATGAGCACTGTTTCTACAGTGAAGATTTTCTCAAATTTTCGCCTATGACATTTTATGGTATGAAATGGGGTCTTCAGGAACCAAAACGGATTCCAGCTCTGACATTGTGAAAACGAATGTAGGCGTAAGTTAAGTCCTATTTATACAGGTGAACATTTTGCTGTCTGAGCATAATTAATTCAAATCTACTCCACCCAACTGGGGTTTCAGACGACCATCGAGAAACGTCATAAAATTTGTATAACCATTCCCCTTCAATTCCAGGGCAAAAACAGAGGAGCTGAAGGGCTATAAATGCAGCAGGCCATAAATATGTATAATTGAAGGCATACAAAATAGGTGGGATGTGGCAGCGAACACGCTGACCAAGTACATCTACATGCACATGTATAGTGTTAGGGTTGGCTTTTTTTGCACTTTTAACGATTTTAGCATAACGTGTCATCAACTCGTATACGGCATTTCTATAAGCTAAATATACGTAAAAAAATTATTACTTATCACGCGAGTTTCGGAGCAAAAACACGATAGATGTGTGCTCTCGCCTGGGATTGGTTCGTTCACAGTCGAAACATAAGTTAAAATTAGTGCTATAATTAGTGGGAACAGCTCATAGATCCATTTAGGTAGAAAAACGATGAACGATCAAACATTATTATTACATACAGTGTGATCATAAAGTCCTTCCCTCATTTACAAAAATGAATTTCAAAACAAAACGAATTAGGAGGAACAAATTTTGGAAAAACATACATGGTGCTTATAAATTCCTGCCCTAGTTTACAAAAATTAATTTGAAAAAATGAGTTACGAGGAGCTAATTTTGGAAAACACATAAAGGTTGATCATAAAATCCTACCGTCATTTACACAAATTACTTTTTAAAACAAATTTTGGAAAAAATGTATAAGAACTCCTAAAATGGAAGTGCCAGCAGGAATCGATAATGGCATATACTTGGGAACACGCTCAAGATACATGAAATAAAAAACGTTACGAGTTCTTCTACCGTTTCCTTAAACTTGGTCTTTGTAACTGCAACAGTTTTTTTTATAAAAATAATAATGCAGTTAAGACTTTATGATCACCCTGTACATTACCATTTTTCTCAAAGTTAACTTATTAGCTTACAGTGAGCCAAAGTGGGAAACTAAGTAAGCAAGTTCTCATTCCCTTCAACCCAATCCCCAAAACTGCTATTAAGATTTTTCTTATATTTAAGATCCATGAAATCCAAACCATAAAACCCACCTACTTCTATTATCTCCCTGACAGTGAACGGATTTGTATTTTCCTATGATGGATTTAACCGCCTATAAATAAACTTTTATAGTCCATATAATTGAGTCGAAGAATCTCCATGACGAGAACCCCCTTTTTCTTATTGTATATCAAGTTTTAATCGATGAGTAAGGTTTAAATCATACTTTTTTTCAACATGCAAGTATTCACAACAGAATCAGTTTCTTACCTCGCTCCTATTAATAAGGAGTCCCCATCTCTTTCCAGAAGTTTAAAGTGGTCCACGTGTGAATGGTTTCCAAGAAACCTTTGCACTTGATCTTCAGCTAAAAATCAACAAAAAATTATATTTAGTACAGATGAAATCGAAAACGATCATTGAGTTTAGATGCAAATTTATAATGTACTACACATGGTGACATGATAAATACGAATGATACAGAATGAGCAAAAATCCTTTACAGGGTTTCACAAAATTCCTTAACCCCATTTATGATGTGGAAAAAATCATAGATGACAAAACTAATTGAAATCCTTTCCAAGCCAGATAAGTGCAAATGTATTGAAAATAATTATAGCAACTACTGCAAACTACTGAGCAAATTCATAGGGACAATCTGTTGTTGTTGAGCATAGGAAGCTTTCACTTTGAATTTTTTTCTTCTGATTTTGTCTTATTCGACTGTGTTGTTTCGAGGTTCAAAATCTGTAGTATGGGATAGAAGCCACAAATTGATTGAAGTTGAAAGTGGGGGATTTATATAGAGTGCAGGATTTATAGAACCCAAATGCAGGGTGGTGAAAAACTTTAGGTTTTGAAAAAAAAAATCTCTTCAAAATCGATGAAAAGGGGGAAGGGGGGGTCAGAGTGTCTGCCTTTGTCGCTAACACAAAGCCAGAGGGTAATTGATTTAGCTTTTGGAGCAAATTGCGACTTAGGTCAACGATCATACAGCGTCATCGCAAATCGCAACGGCCAACGACCCCCTGCAAAGTGGATTGTAATTTGTTTTAGGTCACAATCGCTACTTTACAAACCATTGCAAAATTAAAATATGAAAGATGAAAATGGTTTTGCAGGTTAAAACTACGTCCTAGGAACCTGACATGACATATTGCTGTTACTAATAGAAAACTAGAAAGTAGTTTATTATCATTTAACTTTTACTTGTGAAATTATTTATGTTGTGCATTTCATAATATTAGTTGATTTTTTGCGCATTTTGGTTCATTGAGGGCTAACGGCGTATTAAATTATTTGCTGAACTTTCAACAACGCTTTTGGGTTTTGTAATAACTCCATGATCACAAAAGACATTTTTTTATCTACCTGGATTGCAATAACGATTAGCCTACACCTTGATGGGAAAATCCAACTGAGAACAAAGTAACAGTTCCTTGTGAGACAGTAAGCTGGCTCCTTGTAACATTAATGCAACGTCTTAATTATACCACCTGGGACGAGACCACGTAAGGATAAATTCAATCTGCAAAAAGCCCTCTAGCGAATAGCCAATACTTCTAATGACCAATACATGCAAGAGCAAAACACATGTACATCTATTCAGAATGCACCAGAAAAGCCAGAAATTGCCAGAAAGCGCATCTTGTTGGAATAGCCATTTCGTTCCACAGATAGATGGTTGGGACACAAATGGATCTAAAAAATGAGATTTTCAAAAACAAATGGGTGAAAGGGAGCTCAATATTTCGACCGTTTAGGGATTTACTGGAGGTCTTCGAGGCGACACTGTCGATGTTAAACCAGGACAAATGGCTAGGCAAGCGTACAACCAACAACGTCCACAAAGTGCACTGGTGCAGAATAACTCGTTTACGAGGTCGAAAACATGGCACCTATGGGAGAACAGAGTGAGTGAATGGGTGGACAAATTTCAGTTTTCTCAAAACTTTCTCAAGAGCTGGAAAAATTCAGCCTATAGGCCTAGGAAAATGGCACTGGCCTCGTAAACGAACGCTGGCGTCATTATAAAAATGGAGCCAATTACAATAAAAGGCTCGGGCATTTGAAACACCACAAATCCACAATGTCCCATAAAAGCACAAGCAATTGGCGAAAATAGAAGGGACTTCCAGGGCCGTAAAACGGGTCCGAAAGCGAATAAAACTCAAATGCAGTTTAAAACGGCCAGGATTAGACGTGCAAATCGAGACGATGTTTTAAAGGAGAAACTACAGAGCCATTCCAAAGCTATTCTGAAGAAATTCCCAGTGATATTTTTGAGGTAATGCACTACTGAGCCAATGAGTGATATGCAGGATAAAAAAACAGGGTTCCACAGAGTTGCTTGCCATCTCTTGTTTTTGTGTTACCCAATCATTGATTTGTTGAATTTCCTTGACTTTTTCATAGCAAATCCATTTTCCCAATCTTTTTCCAGGTTTTAAAACAAATTTCCATTGCTACCCTGACCATTGAACATGCAAAATTGCTTATAATATAAAAGCAGGAAACCTCAAACAGTTTCCTTCGGAAACAGCAAACTGTGTTTGTTTTTTAAATTGACAATAGCATTATTAATATATTCTTCTGAATTATTTGTCAAATCTCTAGATTATTGGTTTGTTGAATTTCCCCTGACCTTTCTTTCAAAAGTGAATCTATTTTCCCCCGACATTTTGCAGACCTTTCCAATTTCCCTGGCATTTCGAGGTTTCCCAGATTTGGAGGAATCCTGTACACATGGTAAGCATAAAGTCCTACCCTTAATATTACAAAAATGAATTTTAAAACACAGCTGGAGCAGAAGGGACAAAGTTTCGAAACAGGAGGAACTCCTTGTTTTTATTTGATCGATGATTACTATTTCTGTTATCTTGCTGACATTATTTTTATCAGAAATACAGTTAGTGTTAGCTCCACTCGTCTGGCTTATATGCTTATTGTCATTTTGATTCAGTTTTATTGGCACGTAGGCCAACTGGAAAATCGATTATTTTAATAGAGATTCGTGCACAGTGTCTACCGGTACATACCATATAGCTGTTTTGTCATAGCACATATTGAAGCCCACACAATAATATGCAAAATACACTGTCAACAAAAGTTAGTCAGCAAGCGAACACAATGGATATTAATTGCTTTTGAAGTTGCTTGTTTTGACAAATTACCTGGATACTTTGCAGCGACGAAATTTTTATGCAAATCCACAGTCGCAGAATTGCGTTTTATTGATTGAAATTCTGCTTTTGTGCACTTTTCAATGAATGCTGCATACACACGTAGACTGATTTCTAGCTATAAGTGTGCCAATATTACCACCCTTATGAAATGCGTGTACGCGCTATCTTCCCTAACAAAATACTTATGTATTCAAAAACACAATAATCTTTATTCAACAATGAAATCTAGCAAGCTTTATATCATGTATCTTGAGAGGATGGGGATGAGTTATATTTTGTAGATGTCTCAGACAATAATGAATTGTTAATGAATTCACTTTTAAGTGGAAATCCCACTAGGATACCCCTTAACTATCATGGCTGAAGCATTTCGTAAATAAAATGGTTGTCATTATTTCTGTCAGCGGATTGGTATTATAAGGGTTCAGACAAACATCATGAAGTAGATTACTTGTTTTCAACAGTCATGCTTGTCATTGAACACGAAAATACTTTTTTGCACGTATCTCAGCTCGCATTTGTTCATTCACTAATATTAATTCAACTTCTTATAATCATGTTTGAATTTGATTTCCAGCGAAGGATAATGGAAGCTTTAGCTCATAGTTATATACATGTAGGGTGATAAAAAAGTCTAACTTTCATTACAAAAAATAATTAAAAAGCTGTTATAAAGAACAAATCTTGGAAACCAAATATACCATGAAATATGTAACTACAGTACATGTACTGTACTTTATCTTTTTCCAAAATTTCCCCAACTTCTTAAAACCATTTTTGAATTTATTTTTCCAGCTGAGGCTAAAGAAAACTAGCTCACTGCTATACAGGGTGATCGTACAGTCCAACTTTCATAACAAAAATTAATTTTAAAAACTGTTAGAGCAACAACGAACAAATCTTGGAAACCAAATACATGACTTTCTCCTCTACCCGTCTCCAACATTTGGGAAACCAAACCACATGAAATAAGAAACGTCAGTAGTTCAACCTTTTCTTAGAAATTTGTTCGTGCAAACTCTACTTTTTTAAATTATTTTCTATAATGAGTGTAGGACTTTACGATCACCCTTGATTTCCCCATCCCCCCATTAATGGGTTTAAAAGGAAAATTTTCAAACTATGATTTTATTAGGAAGTAAAAGCGCTTAAGCGTGCAAAAAAAGGCAAATCTTATTAATGCCAGTTTTCCAAATCATATTACACAAATCCTCCATAAATAAAGCATAAATGGGATAACACGATGACAGGGATAATCGAATTATAAACAATTACATATTCGGCACTCAACCTTCATTGACAGGGGATAAAAATTGCGTCGAAACACTCAATTTGAGCGAAAGCACGAAGGGCATCGTTAGGAAAATATTTTTCGAGAGTGCTCACATGAAATTGGGTTGAAATTATCCCCCAAGTTCTCAATTATCCCAAATGCACATCATGTGTAAACGCATAAAATGTACATGTAGTTGGAAAGGGAATCCTCAGAATTAATGTAAACCTACATAACGTCCGAATTACATGTACTGGGTAATAAACGAGATGTAGCCATGGACAGAAAGGATGGTCTAGTAGAAGGGCAGAGGAATAGCAGATAAAAAAAGAAATAAAATTGAGCCGTGGAGTGAAAGTGAAAGGCAACACTGGAGAAAATGGCAGCAATTATTGGGAACAAGCGAAGCGGACAATTAATGGCAATTGGGATAAAGTGAGTCAGTGCCTCGCAAGAGTCAAAGCCAAGCCTACCTTATTACCCCGATGGCAAATCCAGAAATAAAAGATCAAAAAAGGGTGACTTAGATGTTGCGATGATAGTTGGGAGAGAGAGAGAGAGATAAATTGGCAGAAGAGAAATGTGAAGCCAAGATGTCAACTCTGATAGAAATGGAAATCTTCACATAGAAACCACTCAAACATGGGGTATCTGAGGGGTATTAGGAAGAGAAAAGACACGAATGGCTACGAAAATATCCATCAGTGCAGATTGCTCATGGTATAACAAAATATTAAATTTAAATTACAAATGAAAGAATTTATTTTTAACGCAATTTTTGTAGCACCTTTTTATACCAAGAACAGCCCGCATTTAAGCTAAGCTTACTAATATATATCTAAAACTAAGTCTAATATCGAAATAATATGTCAACACACTTTCGTGGTTTTCAGAACCCTCTCCCAGTGATGACAGAAGCATTGACAAAAAATTTGGAATTGCGAATAGTTTTTACCGAAATTTGAGCGTAAATTCTTGGGATGAGATATAATAAATAGAGTATTCATGTACTTGATAGATGATTTCAGTCACACAAAATCAGATTGTCAAAACAAAGTTGTTTTTCAAAAGTGGATGACAAATGATGGATTCTAATAAAATATTTTGTAAAACAACAAGAATGACACCAACATATTCCTTCTAAGATTATGATATCATACCAACTTGAACGTTCAATATAAAAAAAAACTAACTAGGAAACAAAAAATTATATTATTTTTTTTTAATGGACTACTTCATTCACCAATATCAACAGGGGAATTTCCCCATTTCTATAAATTTATGGCTGACTGAGTATCTTTATTAATAACTAATAACTGTCTACATGTACTATCTACTATCTGATAACTAATCGCAATCTAATAACAAATAAATATCTACTGTATGTGGAGGTAAATTAAATTGCTATGATGAATTTCCATGAATTTTTAAATCGGTCACTTTCCCTGATTATTCCATGCCTTTCCAATTCATAGCGTCTGCTGGATTTGGTATTGCAAATTCCACGACTTTTTCATGACCCTTATGTAAATTTCATGACTTTTCCATGACTTCCATGACCGGTAGACACCCTGCAATTTCATTGACAATGCCAAAACCCCTATTAGTTGTACAAAGATGCTATTTTAGCATCTCAGCGTACGCTATATAATATGTTGTACATGTATACATGTACGTAATGTCGCTTTTTTCTGTGTTATTTTGTGTGAAAAACATTTTTCCAGTATCGTTATGAGATAAAATTTGGGAGTATTTTGTCGCTTAATTTGCTTCTCAGTTTTCCCATTCTCCAGATACATGTACTTCTGTTTGGTTCGTTTAGAGGCCACTGCGAACATTAGCATAATTCCTTCATTCTGTATGCAAATGCATTGTCCTTAATTAAATTTTAGCGAACTGTGTTTCATGAGTTTGGGAAAAATACAGGCGAGCTTTGGGGAATTAGTAAAGGGGACATTCCCATGGAAAACGAGGGCCCTTAGCCTCTTAACGATGCTCGAAAGGTCTCAGAGTGAACATCTTTTCCCTGAACAGCCACAGGATTAAGAAATTGGGTCATCTTTAATGCGATTTCGCAATAATCGTCGGCTTTGCTGCAATTTGGTCATATCATCCACTGTGTACTAGAATTAATTACGGGATTTCGTCCAATTAAAAAGCAGCCTAAATGAAAGCAGTCCCGCATAGCTGCAGCAGGGGTTATGGGTCACGTAGTGCAACCATTAAAGTAAAACATGGCTAAAGATACTGTAAATAGACGTGAAGATACAAAAATTCACAAAACGCTACCAGATTTTAGCAGGAAAATATATGGATGTATTTTTTTAAATTAATAAAGAAATATTTCTTGTGAAATTATGGAAAACAAGGTTTATAAATGTACATATACTGTACATGTACTGTACGTGTATTTACGAGACCATTATCATATCCTTTACTTGGACATTGTCATCCTGTACTTTAAATCAAATACGAAAAAACCATTGTTTTTTTAATAATATGCAGTTAGGATTACATGTTGAAAAAAAAAATTAGTAAACATAACGATTTTATTTCAAGACCCAGATCAAATTGGGAATGAATGTGCTATTTCAAATGCCATATGGCGAAAATTTTAGAAAAAATAGACTTTGTGAAAAGAAATAATATTAAAAATTACAGTAAATGAATGCAGTAGGCGCAATTTACGAAAAATTACAAGAAATAATGAATTTTCAGTGTATTAATATTAATAACGATGTGAGCACTAATTGTTTAAACATTAAACATCATAAATTGCATTTTTGTGGATTTCTTTCGAAAATTTAAAGACTTATTCGTAATAATTGAAACGATGTAGAGATTTTTTTTGTTGAAAAATTTGATCCATATAACAATTCGACGTATATGAAAATTTCCTACTAGCCAACTAATTAAAACAAAATTAGCAGGAATAATGGATTTTAGGTGTATTTTAGTGTATTTTTCAATAAAAATATTAGGAAATTTTAATGATAATTAAATATTTTTAGAAAAAGTAGATCATAAATACAGTTTTTTGAATGCTTCTCTAAGCTACTTACATGTATGCCAATCAAAATCTTTGTGCCATAAATTCCAGACATACGAGTTTCCCAGACATTTTTTCTTGTATTTTGAAACCAAATCAATTTCCCTGGCTTTTCGAGGTTTCCCAAATTTTGTTCCTTATAACTAACATTTTTTTGAAATTAATTTTTTTAATGATTGTTAGCCCATTTATCTCAATAGGATCAGTATGCGATATTCCCACATAAAAAAACAGGGAAATAAAATAATTCAGATCTTATACGCTATAAACAGGAGTTCTTCTCGTCTCCACGGCAACTACTGTACGTATCAAACTTATATTCCATCGTATATCATTAATATTCAAACGCACAAAACAGCGTATGTTTTTTGGAGACGCTCCTTGTTTACATTACAAAACCAAAATTAAGTTACCATCAATTCAAAATTTTCAATCTATTTAACGAGATAAAAAATACCCCAAAATGTCAAACCCTGCTCAAAATCGCAACGACAACAAATGTCAATTTCTCCTCTAAAACTTTCATGTATGCATGCGTTACTAGCTACTGTACATGTACATGCATGTGGAGTTAAAACCATGACATAAAACATTTATCCAGCTTCGGCAGCTGTCTGAAGTCTTCAATTTGGGAACGAGTACGTCATTCAATATTATTTTACAATTGCGTGGCAGGGCAGACGCCTCAAATGGGAAAGAGAAAAGATATATTAAAAGAAGAAACTGAAAAACAATTGTTATCAGTGTAAACAGAATTGTTTTGCAATTCCCAATGTCTGCACTAAAAAGCAAGCATTTCACCATTCAAACTAAAATTAGTGGACTTTTCCTGACGGCTCAAATGCTTGCGGTGATTGCCTGGAGGTTAGGGGCAGCTAAATCAGACATTAACTAGTTAGGTTAAGTTAATTTAGGTCAGTTTACACAAAAACAACACTCAGGCAAAAATATGCATATTTTGGGAACATTTGGGACAGGGAATACTGTATGTAGGGAAATACAGGGTGTTCATGAAGTTTTGCCTCACAACGAAAATTAATGTAAAAACTGTTGGAGTTACAAGGACCACATTTTGGAAAACGGTAGAAGAATTCGTAAGGTTTTATTTCACGGATTTGGTTAACAGAAGTACCAACAAGCTAGTTTAGGTCAGTTTCCACAAAAACAATACTGAAAAACACGAAACAATGCAATACAAATATTTAAAAGGATAAATTCCGACTAGTAGGAAAGTTGTCATTCAAACACCAGACAAATAAAGAAATACATGGTGATCATAAATTCCTTTCCTCATTACAAACTAATTTTAAAAACTGTTGGAGTCAGGAGGATCAAATTTTGAAAAAAGTTAAGTTTTTATTTCATGCATTTGGTGCAGGTGGCTCTGTAACCGCAAGAATTTCACAAATTCCCTGACACATTCATTTTCCTGATATTCTCTGATTTTCCATCAGGGGAACCCTAAAGGTGGCGTTCCTATCTACCAGACCACTAGGGCTAAAATATGCATATAAAAGATATGTAATACGAGATCAAAGATATGTAATTCGTGCACATTTGGAGCAGGGATTATACTACAGTACAGCCTAAACACCCGCACAACATGTCAAGAAGAAAACGTTTAGGGCGACAAATGAAATTGGAATTTGATTTTACATTGAGCTTTCGATGCCAAATCCTTTTTTAAAAAAAAATTATTCAACTTAAGAACATTTCCAACATAATGAAAAATGTTGGGGCTTTACGTGTGGGAAACATTCCTGAAGACCATAAACATTTCCACACAAGTCCATTTCCATCACTCTGTCATGAAACTTCTGTCAATTCGTTAACTTCTTCTGACTTCTTCGCCAGCATTTGGTTTGTTTACTGTGCCGTAGAAGTCAACCAAAACGTGTTATTGACCTTTCCAGATTTCCCAGTTCAGTAGCTGAGCATAGCAAAATGCTCAGCAAAAACGTTTTCGACTGGGACAGAAATTTGAGCGGGCTAATAATAAATACACCGAGCTCGGAAATAATTCATATTGTGTGTCATTATCAAAATTGGTCCTGGTTGAAGCTCAGGAGGGGATGAGGGACAAGCAACATCATGAACGCCATTTTGCATACAGTGGCAATGCCAAAAGATGGTTGCTATCAAATTTCCAGAAAGAAAAAAAAACAAAGTTGCACAGCTGGTACGTTTCATCTAATTAGATATGATGACCTTAATTGAAGCCCAAGTATAGAAATCTCAATAGATAAATAGAGGGAAGAGCACACTGAAACGAATACAAGTAACGCCATCCCTACCCAGTTAACTTATTTAGTCTAGTTTCTAAGATGAGAAATTGCTCTTATAAAAGAAGTTGAATTAATATGATTTATAATCTGAGAGCTCAGTTAGCCCGTAATATTTAACATTAGGGACAAAATTGCATGGGCGTACCCAATCGTATGCACATGGAAGATTTGTAAGTAAGTAAATACATCAGCTACCGAAAGAATTTATACAGGGTGATCATAAAATCATGTACTTTAATATCATAACATAATTCTAAAAACTGTCTAATTTACAAGGAAAACATTTTGGAATTAGGTAGAACTAAAGTTGTATTTCGTGTATTTGGTTCACAGGGAGTGCCAGCAGGTGGTGCTGTAACTGCTAGAATCGAAAATGGCGTCTATGCAGGGAAACGTCAATGTGTTTACAGGTACAATTTATCGTGATATCAAATCACCAATCAGTGTTTTGTGACAGAAACTTGAATTTAAGAGATTTCCATACTCAAGGAATTTTGAGATGAAACCTGACATTTTTCAGCATCAAAATTGCGTTTTGTGTTTGTTCGTTATAATTCTGAAAAGTCAACACAAAAATGATTGGCTCGACAATCAATTCCACCATTTCCCTAAAATTCTGGACGTAAAATTCAACATTTGTGATCAAGCTTTCCAAAACTTGTGTCTGCATAGCTCGAGAATTAATCTCATTTTTATGCGTTATTGGTGATTTGGTTAAAAAAACATTAAATTGCGGTCAGGGTTGTCCTTGCTATTAATAATTGTGGAAAATGTTTTTGAGATTTCCTAAAATTCGTCATTTCTGGTAGTTTTTCAAAGATATATTCGTAAAATCCATCACCAGGAAATGTTTGTTTGGTACAGTTAAAAAACCTACCATTTGAGCTCAACCAATTTCGCCTATTGCGTTTTCTTATTATTAATAAATATTGTTTTAATAGAACTGTTGTACATTTAATAATTAAACTATTTTTTTTTTAATCTGGAAAAATTATACTATGACCCTGGAAAACCTGGAAACCTCAGGAAATTTCGATTTCATAAATTGGTAGACATTGAATGGGCACTTGTGCTGATATAAAACAACTGTGAAACGTTGCATAAAAAGTTAGACTGCTAAGTTTTATGTGTGAAAGCGTATTTTTATTAATTAATGTGTCAATCGTACTAGTTTACCAAATAAATTTGGCTCGTTTTACGGTTTGGCGTTGATTAAGTCGTTGTTTATACTAAGTGACAAAAACCACTTTCGCTGAGTCAGGCAAACTGTCTATGTCCCCACATACATTTAAGTTACACGAACAAGTTGCAGTTTGCATTGAGAAGAAAAATGAATTTCATTGAAAAAATTAAGGGAAACTTAAGCCCTCGAATTAACACTCATTTATCTCGGGGGTTTCTCGGAGCGTGCAAGATTCATTCATTAATCAAATTTTTTTAATGCTTAAATTCGCTTCGTAATTTGGACGAAAATGCTACACGTAGAAGTTTCAAAGGACTTGTGAAAATCATTCAAGACCATGCAAGGGTTGGAGAATATCGAAGTTTTGGAAGTGCGACAGATTGGTTGGCAGAGGTAATTGCGTATAAGTTGATAATTGCGCACGATGATTAATTATATATCACGCAGCTCGTGCTGTTTTGATAAATTATTTTAATTAACAGACAGACCAATATTCGGTGCATTAGCAATGTAGTTTCTTGTTACAAACTTGTTTGACAACATATTTAATGCGTTTGCATTCTGTTTGCTTTCAATCATGTTAATTATTTACTACTGTTTTAAAATTGGTTGCATGATACTCTTTGTATTATTTCAGCCTGGGCTTTACATGACCGCAATATTGCGCGGTAATAATTAATACATGAACGTATGTTTGTTGTGGTTAAACATGTACATGTAGCTTTGAAATGAGGTCATTGCGTTTATTTTCATGTAAATAAACTTGGACTTTGTCATTGAGTACTTTAAATCAAGTTCGAAATTAATTTCATCCTGACCACTAAGTTCATTTCATATACATGTACATGTATTTGGTTCACAAGAAGTACCAGCAGGTGGCGCTGTAATCGCTAGTACCGAAAATGGCGTTTACATGGGAAATACCCAAAGATGACCACTGGTATCATGTCGTCAAATAGCCAATCAGAGTTACTTTGATTTTGGGGAATATGAAATTTCCTGAATTTTCCAGATTTTCCAGGTTGAATATAAGAAGAATCCCTGAGTTTTCGAGGTTGAATATAAAATCCCCTGAGTTTTCCAGGTTGAATATAAAATTCGCTGTGTTTTCCAGGTTGGTAATCATCATGAATCAAAATTCTCAACAGCTGCATTTAATTATGACGACGTCTTGGGAAAACTTGAGTTTTGGAAAATCGCAAAAAACTACTTGAGATGACAGATTAACTGTTTCCAGACACCTACTTAGGCTCAAGGAGAAATATGGCTACAAAATGTTGCACCCATTTTGCGTGCCCATCTTCAATCTCACCAGTACAGATCACCGTTAAGATTAGAACAAGACCTAAGCTGTTATTGCACAAACCGCAAATTTTTGGTTCATTTTTGTGCGTTGCAAAAAAGTTCAGTGGTTCGATATACCCACAACGTCTATCTGCAACTGTTACCTCGGCCTGGCTTTTTCTTTTCCCCCCTCAAATTGCGACTTAATTCTTCGTATTAATCGATTTGTCAGATGATAAGGAGAAAAAGGGCACCAACTGGAACAATCTTTGGGCTGCTGAGTCTGCACAATTTCTGCTAAGCGTGAAATCAACGAGAGATGAGAGCTTACATCGAGTGTGCAATGGGCAAGAAATAACAAAATGTGCATAAAAAAATCAGAAAATAAAAGAATCAAAAACAACTGAAAAGCCACAAAGGCCTTGGACGAGATTACGGTATAAAAACTCATAGGAGATGGAAAATCGTGCCAGTCAAGCTTAAAAATCAAAATTTTATATCTAGTAAGACTTTTGAAAGGTCAACCACTCAAATGTGAGTCAGTGGTGAATATCTGGATGCAACAATGAGATACACAAATTTGGTACTATGGCTTTCTATGGTTGCTACAAGGATGATGTACGAGTCATTCGATGAACAAATGACAATACAGTACGATGAATTTTAAATTTCTAAAAAAATAATTCGAGAGCAGAAAAACGCTATACGTGAACAACTTAGAAAAAATGGCACAAATGATGGAGTTCTTTAAAATTTAACAATATTTAAAATTACGAAAAAACCATAGCGACGTTTTTGAAAAAAAAAACTAATGGAAATTACCGATTTTCAACATATTTCCATAAAATTATTTTCAAAAATATTGATTTCGAAGGTAATACAGAGTGCAATAAAAAATAAATAATTTGAACATTATTATTTTCTTGCAATTTTTTTTAATAAATGGACACAATAAACAAAATATAATGTTGATACTCATAACTGAAAAATTCTAGGTTACAATTAAAATTCCCTGAGGTTTCCAGGTTTGAAAAACTAACGAAAATAATGAAAGTTAGCACATTTCCTTAAAATATTGTTCAGAAATATGAACTTCGAAGATAATTCAGAGTGCGATTTTTTTACATCAGTACTGCAACCTTGTAGATTGTCATAACAAATACCCACAATAAACACGAAATATAATGTTGTTAATGAAAAATTCCAGGTTGTAATTCAAATTCCCTGAGTCTTCCACGTATTCCATATTGGTGGTCATCAATTAATGCATACAGGTAGGCCAGGAGCATTGTGCACAATGAAGTCATATTGGTTATCATAAATCGCTTTGTAAATTAAAATTAATTAAAAACTAATATGAAATGCAATTCTGTCTGACTATAGTTTCAAAACAGCAAACTCCATGCATAAGGCATAACTAGCTGATTTCAGCAACCATGAAGTTATGCCAGAAAACCGTAATGCATTTCGTTCCTTATCAAGATGGTGACTCGGCATCAAGTTAAGACAATTCTCATGACAATGTGTCTGCACTTTGCATCTGAATGCAGAATTGGCGCCCCCAAGCTGCAATCAATCGATCTACAAAAGCTGATTATACACCTTAAGTCTTTAGACATAGCAGTCCTTATCTAATGTAGCCACATTCATCGCCAGACGGCGCTTTAGTGGATGACATGGAGTTATTAGTGCTAGGTCACCATGATTGAGCATTTTGGTGGTTGTGCTTTTCTCTTATCACACATTTGAGATATTAAATACTCTAGGTCCCCCATCCCTGTATGGTTCATTGCATTTTTAGTATAAAAAGTCCATTTTTTGCAATGTCAATGTTGGTCTCAATATTGAAAATTCGAGCAAACCAGCCATAATTCAATGATATTAATACGATAATTTCTATATTGTATATCGATGCATGCTGCCAAATATGTAATGCAATGTTCACACTGTATAGATCCATTCACCTTTCATCGCTTTAATCGAATTCTTAAAACTTGTTTGTCAAATTGCATTTAGAAACTTGGCATATTCGCAAAATTCAAATGAAGCAGCAACGCACGCAATCAAATTTTCTGTCAGTAGACCGTATAACGACAGTTTTATGCAAATGATCGTCGCCATCTTGCTTGCAATGTATTCATACAATATCCTCGATATACAGGGTGAGCATAAAATCCTACCCTCATTACGAAATTTAATTTAAAAACTTATGACAGCGCCTGTGAACTACACATACGAAATAAAAAAACTTTACAAGTGCTTCTACAATTTTCCAAAATGTGTTGCCTGTAACACTCCCAGTTTTTAAATAATTTATTTTCTGAATGAGAAAAATAGGTTGTAAAGCAGTATGAAAGTCGAATTATATAGGAAATATAGGAAAAATAAAAAAAAAATATATGAAAAATGTAGGAAAACGAAAAAAGAAATATAGGATGAATATAATATTTCATACGCAAATATCAGATTTTTGTTCACATTTCTTCATACGCAAATATCTGATCGTTTTCTAAATGTTCACCAATATTTCAGAAAAAAATTACAATTTTGATGAACTAAATAAATAAACAGCGGCTAACTCCATAATGTATTTTAAACACATTCTCAGCATATTAATATTCAAGATAATACTGTAGGCAATTTTTTTTAAACAGGATTTTTTTTACAAAAACAAGACCACAAATCATTGATTTCAGATTTATTTTCTAAGGCGAGCTTAAAAAACTAGCCATAATGCATGTTTAAGACATTTTTAGAAATAATAATAAACAGAATTTCGTAAGCAATGATTTTTTTTAACAAAACCAGAATGTGATAGGTTTAGAATTAATTTAGCCAGTATATGCTATATTTTTCTTTTTGACGGCAGTTTGTATTAAAATATAGGAATATATAGGAATTTGTATAAAAATATAGCGCTATGTACTGAATAACTAATTCAAAAATATAGGAATCACTAGACAGCCTGTAAAAGGGTTTTATGTTCACCCTGTAAAATCGATATGGAGTTTAGATACATTTAATGAAGACGATTGTCCTTTCCACGAATATCTAAATATGGAGATCGACAATGCCAACTAATGCGAGCGAAAATAATTTGGCGATAAATTCATAATCAATATAAAAAATTCTAAATAAAGCTCACGAGTTAGCATGCAAAACTCCCATTTGGGAGTAAAAACCCCATCATGTCACAAAAACCACATGAATGAGTCAGATACCTTCACCATTTAGTTAGTTAGACATCAATTTTATTTAATTTGAAGGCGAGCCTACAGTATGTGCCCTGATGACCAATAAAAATACACGCACATCCTATTACTTATAGGCTAATTCACGTTACTTATAAATATAACATGCTGCACAAGTACCTACAAGATTTACAAAATAATGACGTTGTATTATTAGTGAATATATTATTCAAAAATAAATTTTAATATCTGAGTGCTTATGAGTGGTCTGCATTACTGATGACTATTCACCTTCTGGGAATTAATCCCTCTTGACAAAGAACGTCCATAATGTGGTCATCTAGCAAATGTATATTAATTTTGTCCATCTGCCTACAGCATGTGTACTTACCATGTGTACACAAGCAGATGGACATAATTGATATGCATGGCCCTTGGCCATTTGAATTGAGTTTTATTTTGCAAATCATTGGACGGTCTAAGCGGGTAATTTGCATGGTGTGTCAAAAAACCAAGCCAGGAGTACCCCAGAGATGAGTTTTTCAATTTCCATGATTTTCCCTAACTTTTCCCAGCTCTAAACCAATTTCCCTGACCACCCTGACCACTAAAAGTGCAGACCACTGAAAATGCAAGAATATGGCATACATGTATGCCAATGTAAGAAATTAGATATGTATAAACAGGAGATGAAACACAAATTTTCATTAGTAAACAGCCAATGTAATTATTTGTTTTTAAATTGAGAATTACATTATCGATTTCTTCCACACAAATGCATACCATCTCCTGAATTTTATATCTAGCTACAGTATATCATATGAAGTGTTCCTTTAATTTGTCGAATTTTCCTGACCACCCTGACCAATGAAAATGCAAGACCATGGGATATGCCAAAGTAAGGCCTGCTATATTTATTGCTTTGCATACATTATAAACATGAAATAGAAACAAATTTTATTAGAAAACAGCAAATTTAGATTATTTTTTTTGAAATTGACAATTAAATTTCAATATTAAGTTCTTCCACAGTATTGCTTGTCATCTCTTGACTTCTGTGTTAGCCAATAAATAGATATGTAAAATGTATCATTAATTTGTCGAAGTTCCCTGACTCTTCAAAGTAAATTCATTTTACCTGACTTTTCAAAGTAAATTCATTTTCCCTGACATTTCCAGGTTTTCCAGGTCAGGGGGATACCGTTATAACGGATCAAACTAGATCGAGCATGGCAGTTTATAGCTGTTCACACGCAATTTAGAGAAAGTAATTTGAGAGGAAAAAGCCATGTAAGGTCCAGAAAACGGTTCCTTTCATGGTCGCAATGATCAAAGACGAAATCGAATTGTTTTATCAAAATGCATTTGGGAAAATCAACCTGGACCAGTAAAAATAACGGCTGACAGATAAAACGACCATGGCCAGGAGCGAAACTGGATCTAACGGTAAGACGAAATTTCCCTCACTTTATTGCCAATGTCTTCCTTCCAATATTTATCTCCATCATTTTAAATAGTGCAACAAGCCCTAAGGGCCAAATTCACCCAAACAGAAACGCACAAAAACCACCAACTACTATGTCCGTATCGAAGATTGAGTTCTACCATTGACGGCCATCTTGCCCCAAGGTTGATGTCGTGGATAAGAATTAATTGAAAGGACGCAGAATTTACTATCACTTAAGAAAAACGTTTGTCTTTAGCTTCATCCATCAAAAACAAAAGCTCATCTGGAGGTTCAGAGAAAAAACAGGTTTTTGGGGCTTGTTTGGAAGGTTACCACCAGGAGGCAGAAGAGTATCAAACAAACCTTGCCTTCATGAACTTGAAACTGCCAGAATAGTAAAACATGGCCTGCTTGAACTCAAATTACTCAATGTGAAATATGGAGGAGCAAACAAACGTGGGTGTTTAGAACGCCCACTCATGTTTTCCAATTACGTGAACCTAAAATCCGAACAAATATAGGTTACCCGAGTCATAACTTTTACAGCGATCTTAATTAGTGAAAAAAAACATGATATCAATGCGAACCTCTAAGAAAACTGTCCATGTAAACCTGCTTTACATAATTTAACCTGATTTGAAAACCTGCAGACAAAGTTGAATTAAACCAAGAATTTTAGTTAACTTAAACCAAGAAGTTTAAGGCTGCATGTAAACCTGTGTTACCTAATTGATTTGAGTAGCTTGATTAGAAAATCTGTTATGTGGTGGTTCAGCTTGGTAAGCAAATTCCAAGTTTTGAAATTAAGACATTTTAGGTAATCAAGCCAAGACACTCACGCCAAGGAATCTGGTTGTTTCGCAACATCTCACCACTAGGTGACATACTACTGTAAGTGTGGCCATGCAAACCCACATCTCGCTTGCCTGCATTATTTAAGTTAACTTTATGTATACATGTAAACACTGATACTAGCAGAAGGCTATGGGTGGAGACCACACGTGACCTACCACAAAAAGCCTCGTATCAATGAAGGTGGATCAAACGCCCATTTCGATTTGTATAACAACTACTCTGACAAAAGCACAAGACCATCGGATTTTTTTGGTAGCTACTCCATTATGTAACGCTGTTATGTAAGTGCCTCTCTATCGCGAAAACATTTTCCAGCCCTGGCGAAATTGGAGCTAAAAATTATTGACTTGTTTTTCACTTAGGCATTTCTGGCTCCTAGGTTAGATCACCTTTGCCTGGATAAATTTGACCTCCCAAGCTCATCAGCGCAGGCAACACCCCCGCAGTTGCCTTTGGTACAAGTTAAAAATAATTACGTAAGAAAGAGGAATTAACGATTTCTTAGCAAAACGCCAATGAGATTTGTGCTGCAAACGCACTTTCGCAATTGCCCATTAAAGTCTGAAGCCAGCAGAGAAAACTTAAAAATCAATAATAAACTGAAAAGATTCATCTTAATTAGATTTGGAGAGAGAGAGCATTTAATTCTATGTCCCCCCTCGTAATTGCAATTATTGAGCTAATTGCAGCAAACAATACGTACAATCAAAGGCACGTTGATGATTTTCACGTATACATGTGATGTAAGTGTAAAATGCATAGCACATAGAGAGGCATAGTATGTTACATACATGTAGATGTCCCGCCCAATACTAATTAATAACGTTCGATTAACCTTCATAATTTTTAAACGCAATTTTTCAAAGGTTACATATAATTATACGTCTAGCGTTTAACCGTTAATTGGAGGAGAGGGAGATGGAAATCAGTATTTTAAGCGACATCTAACAGACATAGCACATTGCACACAGAAACCCAGTAACATTAATGACAAGGAACGAAGCTCTGCAAAATACTCGGTATTTTATGATATCATATAATCATATCGACCATGTGATTCGTATTTAAGTTACATGTGGTATTTAAGTTATAAGTAGCAGAATTAAATTCCAGGATGATAAAATAATATCGATACATTGCAACTAAATCATCATCACACTTTTGTGAAATTGCGAAGCACTGTAATACAGAGTGTCTATAATGCACTAAATTCAAAATTCCAGAATATTTCCAGGATTATCCAGGACTTAGTCCTTTTTTTCCTAGCACAGTACTGCAAATGTGCTTGGAATAAGCTTATGATTGGTTTGGAGAATTTTATTTGAAGAACGCTTTCAGAACAAAATTGGTTTTACGTGCATTTCCTTAAAATTAGTTTTGCATACTGTCTGTTAGTTGAAAGTATTACAGTCCCACTTCCAATCTGAAAACGAATATCTCTAAGACTATGTAAGAATTTTCAGGATAAAAAATAAAAAAAGAAAAAAAGAAATTCAAGATTTCCAGGATTTATAGCCCAGTATAGACATCATGTAATTCGTTCCTGTAGGTGGCTAAAGCAATTTGAAATCTGGACAATTTTTAACAGAAAAACATTCTTGTGAAAGGGTTCTTATGAATTTATCTGCATCATTCTCATCATGCGTCAAATCTTGCATGCATGCAAACCACGTTATTTGTTTTTAATTCATTTCGTTGTAAAAAATGCAATTCCATCCAGAAAGTGAATTAGTTTGAATTTCCCAAAGGTGTAAGATCTTAAAATACAGTATAGAGGTCTGAATGCAAAATTTTACCATCTACCATTCTGTTAAAAACAGCTACAAACAGTTGCCTAGATATCTAAAGTATAATACAGTAATATTGCTGCACATGTTAAGTTGCATGTCTATATTCATTGGACTGAAGGAAGTTATATAAAAAGCGGAAAAATGACAATGCCAGTTTTATCGATATGGGATTTAGTTGCTCATATACATGTATCGTATCTGCACAGGGTTTCCCCAAGTATGAAATTATGAACCTAACTGACTTTTCCAGGTTTTAAAACGAATTTCCCTGACCACTGAAAATTCAAAAATAATGTACGATATATGGCAGTAAAAAATGTGGATAAGAAATTAATAATGAAATTTACTGATGATTTACTTTGAAAATGTCAGGGAAATTCAACGCCACATTTATTGCTACGTTTATTTTCATTTTCATCAGTAAATTTCATTATTAATTTCTTATCCACATTTTTGACTTATTGGATGACACAAAAGTTTCAACATATCAATAATTCTTTTTCAACAGATCAAGAATACATTATCACTGACTTGCCTAGGTCACTTGAATTAACGTGACTTTCCCAGGCCATTTAAATTTCCCTGACAATTCCAGATTTGTCCGGTTTTCCCTAATCTGGGAGAACCCTGATGAATTTATAATTTTTTAAGCTAACATTCGCCATTTCAGGCCATAATCTTTGATTTTGACGCGATCAATATCCAAAGCAAAAATGGCGCTAATGCCCCTCGAAGCTCGCATCATTAAAAATTGGCATTTGAAATTAACGATCATGCAGGTCCCAATATGAAAATGGCTCGTTAAGGGCGGTAGCCCAGCCATTATTCGTGCAGTCGGTATACCGTCATGCATCAAAAGGCCGTAGAAATAAAAGCGGGGGATTTATATTATGGAGGCTGATTTGATTTTTTTTTCGATGCTGCCCCACCCTGAGCCTTTTAGTCGGTGACGAAGGAGCAATGAGTTAGCTTATTGCTTTTCTATTATTGTTATGACACGTAGGGGTGGGTGAACTCCCCCATTTTTCTGCCATTATGTTGGCAGTGAACGCCTCGTTGCCAACGTGTAACAAAGGTAGTAGTGGAAAAAGGTACACTGTACAACTGTAGTGCATGATCCTCCCGAAAATGGATTATGTGTTTTGCAGGGATGATGAAAACTTATTGCCTGTGCCCTCCCCCGTCTCCAACATGTAAAATCAAAGAAAAGGATGCCAGTGATTGATGATACTTAGTAAACATCAATGCCAAACCCACGCGTTTTGATAAACACCATTCTTCAACACCTATGAGGGCTGGCGCTGTTATTCACACCGACAGAGGTGAAGGAAATGCACAGATTTGCATGGCATCAGCAGTATAACCAAACATTGAAAAACATCAAATATATCCAATAAATCTGCGTTCAAGCTCGTGTTTGGTTTCGCCAGATTCCAAAACCGAATTCAACAATCTTATAAATTATTAAAAACATTGGAAAATTTTAAAGCATTACATATCATAAGTTGTTTTTTTCTGAGCTAATTCACATTTTTGCATCAAGATGACTCTTTAAATTTAGCCCTTTTTTTAGAGTAAAATGTAGCACTATTTCAAAAATTTAAATTAAAAAGGTAAACTTTTTATAAAGTAGCATTATTTAAGGATTTTTTAATGAAAAAGGTAATGTTATAAAGTAGCACAATTTCTGATTTTTTAAAAAAAAAAGTGAACTTTTTATAATGCAGTACGATTCATTATTCATCATTTAAGGATATAAAGAACACCTTTAGAGTAAAATGTAGAACTATTTTAAGTTTTTTCAAATCAAAAAGGTAAATTTTTTAGAATTCTTTAGAAATGTTTAGACATTTTCAACAGGGCAACTCCATCTCACGAACAACTTTTCATTCTTTATTTCAATATCCTGATATCATCATTTAGGGCTTTTTAGGAAAATGTAGGACATTATCTAGGAATATTTTAAGGCATTAATAACTTTATTTTTCGCTGTATTTTCATGTTCATTCAGGACTTGTTTGCCACCATGCTTGTGTTGTCGGAGGTAGTACATACCACCGATACTGTTTTCATTTTCAACGTAAGAAGTAAAAAGGTCTCGTGAATTTCTATTTCTTGGACGGAAATACGATATCCGTCGTGCAAATTATTGCTTCGTACCTGGGGGCGCTGGTCAGTTGGGAATAAATTCAACTCACGTCACCTTTCCCCCAACCACGTGCTATCGAGACGAACTCAGTCAGTGACCTTTTCAATAAATTACGACAGGATAGGTCAGAGGAGCCAATAATTAAGATTTAGCAAAATGCCTCGGAGGAGGCAGATCCTGGAGATTTCAATTCACCATTCATCACGTAGGAATTAAGGAACATAAAAAAATGAAGAGAAAAACCATGGGACAGTCTCTGATAGCTCGAAGAATTAAACACGTATAGGGTGCTTTCAACACCAACCTATCGAACTAGTCAAAATTAACAACAGACGTTTACGAAAGTACTTGCTTGCACGGTTGTATAATTACTGAGTACTAGTAGGTAACGTTTTGGAGAAACTGCACCTGACAAGACCATAATCCAAAACGATTGCACGCCTATTTTAATCCCCAAGTGCTTTTTGGGGTCCTTGCTTCTCAAACCATTAAAAAAATCTTGTACTGTTATGTACAAACCATTGTCATGTACCAACCATTAAAAAAATCATGAACCCTTTAAAAGTGATTCAATTTTCATGCACAGGTATGTCTAAGATTATTTAGAAAGTTGCAAATTTCACTCTTAGAATACAGAAAATTGGAAATGTACATGTAGCTTTTCAACAAAAAAGGAAAAAATAACACGATTGTTTTCGAAATCAGACTGGTATCGACATGATTCACTGTATTTTTTACATAAGATTGTCTAGCAGGTAAAATACGGAACGTTTAACATAAATCCCAGACACCAAATTCAAAACGCAATAGGCAATAGCGAATATCCTGAAGACAGAAATACAGGGTGATCATAAAGTCCCACCCTCGTAACAAAAATTCATTTAAAAACGTGTTAGCTATGAGGACATAATTTGGGAAAAATGTAGAAGAATTAGTTGCTTATTTCATTATTTGGTGAAAGCTGTTAACAGTTTTGAAAATTAATTTTTTAATTAAGGTGGCTATCATCACCTTGTATTAAAACAAAATTTGAAATATTTGAAATTAAAAACTAATTTTGGAAAAATGTAGAACTAGTTTTTTTTATTTCAAGTATTGCAATAATAATTTTGTAATGAAAGTGAGATTGTCATCACCCTGAATACGAGCTTCCGCCATCACGCGAGTTTTCAAAACGTAAAATTGTAAGCTAACAGACAGGTTGCAGTATAAAATGACAACAGCAAAATTTGTAACATTTGAAACTAATTTTTTGTAAATGAACAGCAAATTTTGGAAAAATGCAGAAAAAGTACTTTATTTTTTTGTAAACAGCTAAAAAATAATAATTTTCCAATGAAGATGGTACTTTAACATCACCCGGCCTGTATACGAGTATACGCCAGCATGCGATTTTTCAATAAGTAAAATTATAAGCTAACAGACAACTCATAAAACGACTATTACAAAACCATACAAAGAAAAAGGATGTCAGGCATACCTACTGTATAAGCAGGATAAAAAAAAATGGAAATATTTTGAGCGAAAGGGGTATTTTGAATCCGGAGTCATAAACAAGAGTCATAAACAAGGTGCTATTAAGTTTCGTAGAAATAATGTTAAGCAGAAATTTCCAATATAGTAGTAATCCGAAAGCAGTGTCACGTATATGGAAGCTTATTTTAGAAGCCAAAAAAAGGTTACGTTGGTCAAGCCAGCCATTTTGACCATGTTCCAAACGACCAACTTAAGCAGAATCCAACAGCTACTGAGATTATTCAAATTTCGTTACTCGTTATTATGATCATAATCCAGCATCATATGTTTGGTGTAGAAAGCGAGAAAATATTTGTCATGATCATGAGAATTTGCTTTATAACGTAGTGGGATTAGCCTTTCGCAACAGCAGCACTTTTAAATTTAAAGCTTTTTTACAATCCTTCAATTTATTGCAGGCTTTTTCCAAAAATTTCACTCATAAAGGAGAATTACGCGAATCGTAAAACCAACTCACGTAGAGGAGCAAATCCAAAGGTAAACTTTTCAAACCATTGAATACTTTCAGTGACATTTTCCGGTGGCGCCATCTATGATGGCGATAATGACCTGCGTTTGACACCCTTGTCCAAGCCATTCTGATTACCATGGTTAATACCAAAATTTGCTACTCAATTTCCCTGACTTTCCCTCACCAAATCTGATTAATTTTTCTGACGAAGGCGAAATTTATGTTAACAAAAATGATGCATTTTAGTCGAATTTTTCATAAGGAAAATTAAGGATAATGATAAAAAACGATAATGAAAACGTCGTAGGCGAAATTTTTAGAACAAGTAGATCACGAATTCAGCTTTTCTAATGCTTTTCATGAGATACTTATACCAATGAAAATAGTTGTGCCACAACAAATTTCCAGACATTATGAAATTACCTGACTTTCACCTGGAATTGCCTGACTCAATGGTCAAAATGTCGATATTTCCCTGACTTTCCCTGACGGTGTGAACCCTGCTTACGCAGGAGTGAAATGCATGCTAAAGTAAATGGACGTGCATTTTTTCGATGCATTATTCTGCATTCAGCAAGTTTGGTTTCACATTTTAGACCACTCAACATCACTGTCGTGACGTACATGTACATGTACGAAGCGACATGTAATGTCCTCTCGATAATAATGCATTCTGTTCGTTTCGGGGCAACAGCCAAAACGTGTTTGAACTCATCAAATTGATCAGCGTTTGGCATCATCGTGAAATGGCGTAACCCAAAATAGACCATGTCAGTTAACGTTGCGCAGGTAGGCTTAAGGTAAAAATCGATTTAAAGCACAGGTCGTGTAATGCCCCTTCATACATAACTGTCGTTTCCAACGTGAGCCTTATAAAAGCAATGGATTATGCATGCATCGCATGAAAGCTCATCTTGTAAAACTAACGAAGAGCTGAGAATGTTGAAATTTTAGAAGAATGCTTCATATACCCCAGATGGGGAAAAATTAATTTCTGGAACTGATAGGGCATTTGACAGCACATGGAATATTAGTTAAAACGTTAAAATGTTAAAATGTTATGTTTTTTCACAACCAAGAAAGTGATATGTTTCACATTTTTCACATGAAAATATCTGATTTTTTCCACGTATTTTACCTAATATTTTTTGTAACAATAGCTATTACAGTGCATATCAAAGTTTCAAACTACAGGACGCGACCAGCCACAACACTGAAAACGCCATAGGTAGTTTTTTTTTTTTTTTACAAAACTAGACCACAAAAAGTGGATTTTAGTTTGCTTTTCTAAACAAATTGTATGGTGTAAATATAATATCAATGTTTCAATAAGATAAGCGCCGTAGGCGAATTTTTTTAATTCGAATAAAAATGGATTTCAAGTGTATTTTCATGGAAATTATTTTTAAGATTCTTATAAATATTAGTCTTCAAAAGCGAGCCGCAGGCAATTTAAAAAACAAAGTAATAAAAATAATCAAATGTTAGTAAGTTTTTTATGAAAATAAGGACCTGAATGGAGGGACTTCCCCAGTTTTATGCTGGATTTCTTGTGAAAAATTCATTGGAAATTTTTACCCAATTTTTCAATTTTTTTCACATTTTCCACAGACATTGGTAGTCGCCATTTAGCCTATTATTAATATTGCAAGCATAATTTGCAACACGAGTCCAATGGCTTAATTTCTGTAGGATGCAAAATGGTCAAATTTTTGACGTCCCTTGACCCCCACCCACCATGTCCATAAAACCCAGCAAGGTGCACTTAGCGCCACCTGGTGAGGACAATTCTCGCATTTGTATCGTTTTATTTTCTGGCTTCTGAAATTTCGAGATTTCTATCTACAGTAAGTCCAAATATGCGTTCCTCAACAATCCCAAGTAGACCTTGAGCTTCTAGGGGGGTGCCTTATCTTCATCTTAGTAATAAGTGTTCGTTGTTCCTCTCCTGGCACCCTCTAATAATGGCTTTGTTTTTGGGACCCCACCTGAGGTCAATCCTGCGTGGGACGCCCTTTTAATATCCTAAAGTTTAGTGCATTTCGTCCACCCACATCATGCTTTCTTTGACTTTTTATTAGCACGCGTGCTACGAGACCGTTCCCAAATTCTTATTTCGGTATATTCATCAAGCTATTTTACACTTGAGCCGAGTAGTCGACTTACTTCGTGCTCTACTTACACCAGTTATTATCGGCATACACTGAAATGACAATTTGTTTTTTCTCAGCATGGGACCCAGGGATGGGCTCAGGACATTCCTCAACGCCCACCAGACCAGTGACCCTCAATGAATGCTTCTATTCAATTAATTTATATTAATATTCAACGACCTAAAATTTAATAATTAACGCTTAATAGACAGGGTGTCCACTGGACAGAAATCTTGGAATTAAACTGGATTATTTCGACCTAGAAAATAACGGAATTATCTTAATCTGGAAATTTTCAACTTGAAATTCATTTTTAGCGAAAAATAACCTCCACATGAAACATTGTAAAAAATACAAATGTAATTTACCAATAACAACTTGTTTTTTTTCTCGTCATTTTACGTGTAGTAATTGCGTAATATTTTTTTAAAAAATTGGTGGCTACAGACTACCACAGAACTATTTGTTATCTCATAATTTTATATATAAACAGGAAATGGAACAAATTTTCGTAAGAAAAGTACATTGTATAAACCGAATATCTTTTTTTTAAAATTGACAATAACATCATTAATTTCTTCCACAGCATTACTTGATTTTTGCGTTAATCAATAACTAGCTATTTAAAATACATCATTAAATTGTTGAATTTCCCTTACTTTTTTAGGTTTTTACAGGTCTGGGGGAACCCTGCCATAATAAACATACCTGACAAATCAACAGCCTAAGGAAAAAACAATTTGCATATATATTATGTATGTTTAAATGTGTGTTTGCCGAACTGTAATTTCAATCAAATTCCCTGAGTTTTACAGAATTTTCCGGTTGAATATAAAATTCATTGATGTTTCCAGGTTGGTAGTTACCATGAATATACATGAAATAAAAACTTGATAAAAACTACGTTTTTTCCAAAAGTTGTTCTTTGTTATTCTAACAATTTGTAAACAATTTTTGTAATTATAGAGTAAACCCTGTAGTACTGATCTCAATGTCTCCCATCTACACTACTATGTTCGCATGAGTTTTTTTCAACA
The DNA here is from genome assembly GCA_034687865.1 of Kryphioiulus occultus. Taxonomy (NCBI): domain Eukaryota; kingdom Metazoa; phylum Arthropoda; class Diplopoda; order Julida; family Julidae; genus Kryphioiulus; species Kryphioiulus occultus. The sequence goes on along the minus strand of JAQGAF010000029.1, from coordinate 71,395 downwards.
TCCCAGTTCGTCAAGCAAATACCAAAAATGCACTATTAGAAATCACGTTAACGTCTAAATTGGCAAATAACGTTTACCTTTCATTGTTGAATTTTGAATGCCGATGCAGCCGAGCAAATAATATAGACAAAAAAGATATACGGGCGTCCCATAAGTGCACTTTAAGCTGTCCATGATGCTATAGTTTCCGCTGAATTTATCATTGCAAGCTGAATGGATTTTGCCTAAGCATACAATGCAGATAACCCAAAAAATAAAGTAAGCCCACTTCTCCCAGTCAAGTTATCATTTACACTTACGAGTAAAAAGCACTTGCTAATTCATTCATTACGCTGGGAATGTATGCATGAGTGAGTTTCCAAATGAGTTTAAAGCATGAGATTATTCACATGGGTGCTAATCAGCCTAATAAATCAAGTGTTTGCACAACATCCTTACTCAAACGCGATACACACATCATTCCACGTACTTCTTAACATTCTTATCTCAGCCATTACTCACGAATACCAATCTAATGTTGCTTATGAAAAAAAAAAACAATCATCTAATTCAAATCTTTCATTTCAAGAACTTGCAGCACTTTAGATGACCTATGGCGAGTAAATTAACATACTGTATACTTACGACCCAGTAAACTGAACAAGACAACTTTCACATTTTGGAACATTCAAGTAATCATCGAGACTTACCTACAAATAGAGAAAAAATACAAAATTAGACACGTACAATGATTATTTAAATTAAATTTCACACCAATACTCGGGGAAAGGAAAATAATCGACAAAATAAAAATGTTTCAAATAATCTAGCAAAACGGTTTTAACAAGCCCATCATTACTGAATCCCGCACATTTCATCTCCAGAGATGAAATTTGTAAATGTCATAAATTTCTTATTATACAGTACATACATGTAAGTAAGAAATAGGCACACATTTTCGTAAGAAAACAACCAAATTTAGATAATTTTTTTTAAATTAACAATTTTATTAATTTCTTCCACAGAATTGCTCGTTATCTCTTTATTATCGTGTTAGCTAATAACTAGCTAATAACTAGCTATTTAAAATGCATGTATATTACTTATGTTGAATATCTCTGACTTTTTCAAAGCATTCAAAGAATTTTCCTGGCATTTTGATAATTAATTTCTTTAACAGAATTGCTGGTCATCTTGATTTTTGCGTTAACCAATTCCCCACATTGAATTCCCTTGACTTTTTCGAAGTATTCAAAGAATTTCCCTGATATTTTCCAGGCTTTTCCAATTTCCCTGACAGTTCCAGATTTTCCACATCTGGGGGCACAGTGGGTGATTACATACTAAAACCCCCAGAACGTAATCAGACTTTGAACAACGTATTAACACGCTAAATTACATTATTAAACAGTCAAACTCGGTAATCGTTAATGATTAAATTAATTTAACTGAACGCAAATTAAGCCGGATTTACGATTTGACTGAGCATAATTTCAATATGCGTGCAGACTTAGTAATTCTCCTAAATTAATTACTCGTAATTTTCGAGTCAAATCAGCACTAATGGGCTACACATGGACCCAGCGAGATTAAACAACCAATAAAATATTAGAGACCAAGCTCTTTCCATTGCAAATGCAAGCAGTCAGAAAAAAAGCAATTACAAGTACACGAGGAAAAAAGTCTTCGTCAACTGAGTTGAAACCCGAAAATGTCCCTTAGTGTCTTTAGACTGTTGACATATGACCGCTAAAAGCATCGACACTCAAGTTTGTTTGGCGAATAATCAGTCGAGATTTCAAGCTGAAAGGATTGGCCAATTAGATGCGATAGTGCCTTGGGAACGTGCATTTAAATGCGAGTGACCAGTCCTGTGGTCAGTTATCTGTCAAGCCATTCTCGAGAGATCTGGACAGGACGAAAAACAGAGACTTCAATTAGGGATAACGAATTTAACTGGTGGAGGATCTGCTCTTTGTCTCGGATGGCATTTCCCAGCAACAATACCGCACTGGTCAATGTGGTCATTCTGGGAAAACAGCGTACATATCTTCGAAAAGGCGTACAGTATAAGTGGATTATCTCTGAAGATCTGCAAAAAGTTTCTGCCGGGGCCTGGGGAAAAAAACGTCAAAAACCATTATTCAACTCCGCTCGTTTCTGTTGTTTTTATTCGCGAATGACCACACAAGAGGTCGTTCTGGCCAGGGGAAATGACGTCTGCTGGGATCTCAATTACCAACATTCCAGAGATGGCATCCCCCAATTACACGCCATTTACCAGACACTAGGGCTACACGTAAGCCATCTGCGAAATGAATTTTTCGTCTGTGTCCTGGGAATATACTGGACAGTTAATATCCAGACATGGACATCGTGTGATGGACTGACCATGCGACGGCCATTTTGATAAACGTTTCTCCATTTACGAGTAATTTATGGTTTGGCAAAGTTCTTCGAGAAAAAAAGCTGAAGTCTGAGAAACTGATTGCTAACAGGTTGAACAGATTGTGAAGTGATCTGCTACCATATGATCGCCACTGCATGGTGATTAATTATATGCAGAAAAACGTTTAGGTCCAAAATAGCATTGTGATCCCATAGCAATGGGGTCGAAACATTTGGCCCCAATGTACGTAGAAAACAGTAAAAGTACATACACAAAAACAGATAAGATTTGTTCCCCACATTCAAAAAGCAAACTAACACAACCATTTCGCCAACTTATTTAAAATTTTACATGAGACAAGACTTTGCAGCATTAAATATAACTGCATTAAAAAACTTACTCAGGAAAACATAAACAGCCGCATGTCAGTTTCTTAGAAAGTAATATTTCAAGTTATATACAGTAAGTTACTGTTTAAAGTGTCTTGTGGTTGTTACTTAGTTATCTGTTGCCACATCAAACTGGAAATTATTGATAAAATAATTCCATTAATTTCGATTTGTATATCCATCCTGATTATTTTCCATCTTGTGGTCTGCTTACGTTTAATGTTGAACAAAAATAATAATGTTGCAGCACTTAACTCAAGAAATCAAGTCGTACAAATACTGTAGCGTCCAATTTGTAAGAAATGATCATGGAAAGAAAGTCAGCCTTATGTCAATTTCTGAGGAAGTAATATTTCAAATTATATAATACAAGTTATAGTTTCAAGTTTCTTATGGTTGTTACTTAGTTATCTGTTTCCGCATCAAAAAGGAAATTATTGATAAAATATTCCATTAATTTCGATTGGTATATCCATGCTTATGGGGTATATGTTTCAAATTTATTTTTAAGTTCGGCAGTGTTATTAATTTTCAACATTATTTAGCCAGGTTCTGAAATAGCCGAGTACTTGTTTAAACTTTTCAGAAATTTTTAAACTTAAGTTTCATGTAATGTAAAATTAAGAATTATGAAAGTAATGATACTTATGTTAAATTTATGAATTATGAAAGTTAAGTGTCTCAAGAAGTGAATCCTAGCAATTGAGTGGAATAATTATACAAAAATAATATCAGCTGATGCGATATGAGTAAAAATACATGAATAAGTTTAAATAAAATTTCTCCTTTTAAGGACGTTATAAAGTTTTTGGGTTCAAGAAACATATGTTTTCTGGAACAACCATCATCCAAGATGCATTAAACACCTTTACTTGCATACAGTAGGCCTAGTTCGATCATTTTTTCCCAAACAACATTTCACAAAACAGCCCGAAGTCAATAAGCAGCAAGCAATATTTCCAGCATATTTCTCAACATTCCCAGACAGCGTGCGGATAATTACAGGGCAATATCACCAAACTTTCAACTATCAAGCCGCATTAATTAGGTGGGATTAATAATTCATGTCCTTAGAACAAGCTTCCATCTTAGATGTTGGAGCATTTCTTGCCATGTTTTGACGCTCGCACCTTTTAAAATTGACTTTAACCTACATTCCGCCGCTCAAAATGGTTTGAATTATTGATAGGCTACTTGTTTTTTCGCTATACATAATTACTGGGACAAGGTACGATCTACGCACTTAGAACCAGTATGGTGAGAGAAATTCACTTTTTATTTTATACCACTTTTCAAAACCTTGAATTTCTGAGTTTGGGGATTATTTAGTGGCCATGCATGCAGATCGAAATTAAGGAGTATGAGCTAAGCTGTCCGAGTGAGTAATTTCTCACACTTCAGCAACACACCTTAAGCTGCTAGTTCAAGATTAAGAAATAAAAAAGGAGGGGGGCAGATAAGGTAGGGTTATTTTTTTCCACAAAAATCCCCTCTGGTGCTAATCCAAGCCTAGTTTTCAGGATGACCATCGACACGACATCCCCTTGAAAGCTGCCTTTCGCCTTCGTCATCACGATCCCAGTGTAAATTTATGACCAAACCCAGATCCATAATCTGCTCGTAGCTAAAATCCAGCACGTAACGGCCACTGGCCTCACCTGCATGAAAACACTTGGCCATCAATTGCAGCTAACAAATTCATCGCACACTGCAGTACAAACGTGAGTTAACCCATGGGGGAAAAGAGAGAGAGGGAAACGAAGAAATACTGCAGCCATTATCACCCTTGATCCTTTCGTGGAAAATGTTAGAAATTCCTCTACCAAATGAGGACCTAAGACTGGGTCAGGATACAGGGTGCAGTGTGCAGTTGCCAATTCCACGAGCGATTTCTCACACAGATAGCCACCTAAATAATAGATAAATGTTGTAAAAAGACAAAAATTTGAAAATTCACGCCGGATTATAGAGTTACTGTCCGTTTTTGCGTCGCCCTGTACAATCTGGTGTGAATTTCAAAGGTTTGTCTTTTTACAAATTTTAACTATTGTTTAGGTGGTGATCTCTGCGATAAACCGTTCGTGGAATTGGAAACTGCATCCTGTATCCTGACCTGCTGTAGTCTTACGTATTAACATTATAGGTCATTGATATTTCTTAATACACTTATTCCTTATTATTTCTTATGAAAAATCCATTACAGTTCATCTAAATTGCTATTCATTTAAAAAAAATTCCATACAGCGTTTTCATCATTATTAAAAAAAATTTAAATTTCAAAATTTCAAGATTTAGCGGTTTCGACCACTAGTGTTCACATCATTATTTACTGTATGTGTAAGAAATTAATAGACTGGAAATCCATTACTTCTTGTATTTTTTTTCAAAAACGTCACCAATGGCTTCCCCTTCATTATACATATTACATGTAGCCTACTATTTCGCGTTACAATATTTTGGGGCTATAATTCATCTCATTTCGTAATCGCTATACTGTAGCTTCTAAAATTTCTGCCAAATGGCATTTCAGAATTCCCACATTTTTCCCCAAATTAAAAAAAACGATGCTGGCTAATCAATTAGCTGATGCTAACTATCTCAATTTCCCTGACATTTCCTAATTCCAAACAGGATTTCGTTCTACACCGCAGAAAAAAAACACGTTCAATTGCGTTTTTTCAAGATAGCGTAAAATGCCGAAAACTCGCAAACGTCACAGCTCACAGTTGTACAATGTATCTTAAGTAAGCCAACAATTAGCAGTTAATTATTATATGGAATTTCAAAAAACGAACGCATTTTCGCTTTTTAAAAATACAATTCATCGATCATGCCAAGCTAAATTGATGGGCAATAACAATGCAAGCAGGTTTGTGAGAAATCAGCAATGTCCATTTTTCTCAGAATATGACATCACCCCATACAGTTAGACGGATGGACAAAGTCAATGAATGACCAAAGACACAAACAGACAAATATGACCTAACAGCCGGATGCTGCTCTGGAATTGTGTCAGGAAATGTGTTTCAAACAAATGTTTAAATTCTTTGCATTTTTAAGGTTGAGCAACAAAGGAGTGTTATTATGCCGCATTAGAAAACCTGAATCCATAAAACTGGTCCAAAACAATTTTGTAATGGGTAAAACAATATTTCGCGCAGAAATAAAATCCCACGCAGTAAATTTCTCAAGTAACCTGATTTTGTCAATCAATGTCGTGGAAATGCGTCAGGGCATTATACAAATAGGAAAGAAAAGAAGCATTTTCCGACTCTCGACAATGTGTGAAAACCAGATACGAGTATTAAAAGCGTTTTTACGTCACACGATTCATGGGAAGTAGGTATGCTTAAAAAGCATCGAATTTCAAATATGCCATTAGTATCGAAGCTAAAAAATGTTAAAAGAGAAAAAAAATCACTACATGGAAATACGATGCTTACTTTGTGTGTAATGCAAACAACAGAATTTTCATTCGTAATAAAAACACAATACAAGCCTTTCTATCACCGAGATTACAGGATATTGATTAAATTATGGCAACTGTCGCTGAATAGCAATTTACGAAAAGCACTTAGGTCATAATCTCAAGTTACATTCGCTATTTTAGTACCAAAAGCAGGAAGAATAACGTTGAAATAATTGGGACTTCAACTTATGCAAAATGAATATGCCAAATTGCTGAAAAATACAATGCATCGAGCATACATTATGTTTACTTAGTCATTCAAGCAGAATGCAAATTTTCCAGTTTTCAAAACAAACTTCTACTAACCAACCTGACCACTGATAATTTCGAAAAATAAACTACTTTTATTTTTAAACACTTCACATATCACATATTAGGGTAATCTATGAGCTTAATGTCCAAACATGATTATGCAAATACATATACATGTACATGTACAACTGAATGCCAATACTGATGTAAAATGTTGAAAGATAAGCGCCAGTTTGCGACTAATACCCTCGAGTAATTAATTTAATAGTAATAGACAATGCAACGAAGCTTTAAACTTTTTCGTATCGTAATCGTATTTGATAAGCAGTGTTCGTCAATTACGTCTGCTTAAGCACTCCACAATTATAGTAGTTGAATTAAGAACTGAAAAAAATATCATCTGAGCAGTTAATTTTCAGTCGTGCGCATTCTGGGTAAATATGAGCGCAGCGCAAACATGATTTCTACGGTAATTAAAATCTCAATACATAAAGGTAATTACAGAAGAACGAAAGCGTCATGTTTTCAATTTCTTAATATCTTGGCAAACAATTGCAGTAAAGCTCAACAAACAACAACGAATGCCTATATAAACTGACTAACCTTACAATATACGCGGATTAAAATTGTTAGTTGGTACCATAAGCCCCTGAAAAAACAATTTCCCTGACTCTTCCAGTTTTTAAATGAAAATTCCTTGACCACCCTGACCAAAGAAAATGTACAGTAAATGTATGCCAATGTAAGCAATGCTATATCTAATGCTTACTAAATATAAACAGGAGATAAGACCAAAAAGTTCATAAGGAGCAGCAAATTTAGAATAGCTCATTTTAAAATAGACGTTTATTTGTTTTTTCCAGAAAAATGCTTGCTTCAATTAATATCAACCTTAATTTTCCTAGTTTCTAATGACCAGATTACCTCAAATCTTTGCTGGTGGTCTTCAATTTTGGAAATACTACAGAATATGCCCTGCTCCAAATATGCACAGTATTTATATTTCAACCCTACGTGTCCAGTAGATAAGAATGACACCTGTCCTAGCTGTCGCAAATAATCCAGTTTGGACATTTTTGTATTTTACTTGCGATGTGCTTATCCTAACCTATTCTGACCCGACCAAAGGTTTAACTACGCCCAAAAATGATTTCTTTATTTAGCTGCCCCTGACCGCAGGCAATCACTGCCAGCCTACAAGCTCTTAGAAGAAGCATACTTTTCCATATTGTCTATGCTGGAGCAGGACAGCAGTGCATATTCTGTAATACAGGTCAAGCTTTTTTTGATGAACAATAAATGAAGGGCTGGCTAAATATGCCATCTCTTGACTTTTTCCTAATTATTCCCTATGCCTGGCCAATTTCCCTGACAATTACACAGGATGTCTAAATGTACTTGATTTGATTTTGCAAATTCCGTGGCTTTTCAGTGACTGCCACAGGCTAAATTTTTTGGCCAAACTGGATGACAATAGAATGATGAATTTTAACCCGAATTTTTATTTTATGAATCAAAGGCAAAAATTCCATGATCCAAAAGTAAATTTCGCGACTTTCCCATGACTTCCACGAGCTGAATTTTATTTCATGACTTCTCCATGACTTGTAGACACCCTGTTCCAGGTTTGGAGGAACCCTGCATGGGTTTATCCATCAAAATATGATGATTTCAGGGTACATTTTCCATATCATTTCCGCAAAACAACAAAAAGCAATACAGCAGTGCTGCCAAAGTCACAACCTTTCTTCACCTTCAGACTACAGCGCCACCTCTGCCAAACTAATTCACCTGTCACGAGCACCCTTATCAAAACACGTTCAAGCAATGGCAACAATGGCAGAAAAAGCAGAAAAAGCACTAAAGCGTACGGCACGAACCATCTGCATGTATGTAGACGTTTTAGTCCTCCACCATAAAATTGTAAAAGCCCACGCAGAACCCTCTTTGTACGGGGCAATAAGACGAGTTCAACGTGGGCATTTTTCCGCAGAATTAAATTGTTCGCTTCGTCGACGTTGCTCATAACCGATATCGATCAATAATTCCACGGAATATCATTCATACCCACAGCCCTCCCAACCAGTAATCGGTAAAAACACATTTCGCTGACGAATATTTAAAAATGAATGCTTTTCCATGGCTCTAAATGTTGTTACACGAAGAAAGAAGCAAATTGATTTTCTTTTTCTGCCACTTTCATCGTGTCTCCGATGCTATGCCAGTGCAAAACTGCCAAACGTGCACTTATCGTACGAGATGCGCAGCCTGAGAAAGTTATTTTCCCAAGAAAATAATGGTGTCGCCATAAAAGGAGACACCCTTTATCACTAAGACACACACGCCTGAGTTGCACCATGCTAGCTAGAGCAACGCCATTGCCCCTAACAATCATCTCTGGCATTTTGTCTTATGGGTTCAGTTTCCAACCATGTACTGTCAATTCTATGTTGGGAAGGCTGTATTTCGGATGCGTTCCTGTCTTGAGCCACATTCAAAAAAATGCTGATCTTGCACCAAAAGCCATTCAGACATCAACGAGTGTTTAAAACCAGAAAAAACAGGGCATTAACCGTTACATGCCAGTTAGAAATTCTGTAAATGTCCAAAAACTCAGATATTTCATACGCTAAAAATAAAACGACCGTTAATTGTGACATTTTTGCCCAAACCTGGTAAATTACCCAAACTGAAGTTGGATATAAAATTGGTTTTCTTTGGGTGACGACATCTGAATGCACATTGAAATGTAGGCTACTGTAAAAGTATAGACTAGAATGGATTTCATCACAATTTTTTACAAAAGATGATGACTAATCAATTGGCTGATGCAAGCTATCTTAATTTCCCTGACACTCCTTGATTTTCCAGAAAGTGGACACCCTGGATAGCCAGTTTTGAGTAACAAGAACTCAATACGTTATTTTTATGTAATGAGGAAACGGTTGGGGACATACATGTAAGTCTGTTGTACACATGGTACAAAGATTATACAAGGTTCCCCAGAAATTAAATTAACAACTTGCCCGAGTTTTCCAGATATTAAAACAAATTTTCCATACTCGAACAGTAACTTTGCAAAACTAGCATATCGCAAATGTCAATGTTTCCCTGACTTTTCCAAAATGACCTTCCCCTGACTATTCCATGTCTTTTATTTTCCCTGTCAATTACAGGTTTTCCCAAGTCCTGCGCTGATATTATCATATTTTTAACTTATTATCGAATGAATGTACAGATTTGGCAGCTAACAAATAATGTAAGCATGTATACAAATCGGGGCAGACAAACAATGCCATTAACAATCCCATAGTCCAAATATTTGACTTTGAGATAAATTGCAGCAACCATTTTTTAACTAACAAGTGGTTCCGACCTGTAAGATTTCATGAAGAATTGCATGGTTTCCCAAGCTCGGACAAAGGGAATTATCTGAGCAAAACGTACCAGTGAACATTGAAGTCCTGTCATTCACATTCATCGTTGCCATTAATTGTTGCATAGGTGATGGTGGGCCATCAGATCAAATGAAACCCATTCAAAAGTGGGTTTCCTGCAGTTTTCGGTGAAATCTAGGATGCATGGCTTGCCATGCATTCGTTAAGCTTCTCGTTTGACTTTGATAGTCGTATAGAAAATTCAAGTTTCCACTTTGGTGGTCCCACAGTATCACCAATCCGAATTGTCATACCTCCTGCAAGCACGTAGATTGGCTGTCAGAAGGTTGGCTTTGGTTGTTTATTAAGTGATTCTTCTTGAACAAAATTTCATGATCCATCAACGATGTTGATAAGGTCCCAGGCCGAACAGAAAAATCGTGAATGAAAAAAAAACTTAAGCAAGGAGGATATTGCTCGCAAATTCCAGTAACGATAATAAAAAATTAAAAACGAAAACAAAATTTGAGTGCTTTTCAATAGCCGGATAATCATATCTGACATTTCATCAAACGAAAAGGATTAATCATGTATTCATGAATCTTGTACACTGGTGTAGGCCAACATTCAGTTTACAGTGATAAACTAAATATACCGCAATTGCTCATGCATGGCATGTATGGCAAAGATTTGTGTGTAGGAATATTATCAAAATATTTCATGAAAAAATTTCACATTTGATTGAAACATGTTACAAGAAATTCTAGCTGAAAATTCCTTTGTTTGAGTAGTTTAATATGCCAGCAAAGGGAGTTCTTGAAACGCTAAAAATACTACATTAAAATGTACCTTAAAATAATAATTAACTCGAAATTAATTTGGATACTGCATAATGAACGAATCATATGACTATGTCATGTATGTTTTGAGTCTAAATTACAATGCAAATCGCTAGTAAAAATTGAAACATTAAAAAGAATACATGATAAATTTACCTTAAAATAATAATTAGTTCGAAATTGTAAGAAATAAAAGTAATTTTGATTCGGAGAAAAGCATCGGATACTAATGTTTATTATTTTAAACTACCATGCAGGTTCTAAATGTTAGACATTCTATTCATTGGTATTATTAATTAGTTAAACAATAGAAGACTCCAATCCCACTATGTATTTCCTCAACTAACGTTAACAATTAAATTAATCAAAACCCTTTAATTTTCAAATGAAACCATTACGTTCAAGGATTACAACAATCTAATTGAATCCACGCTATAACATCTTAGCACTTGGCAATGGGTTGGTCAAATTGTAATTCCGTTAGCAGTGTGACCATGATCGACTTGTTTTTGAGTGCAGTGCAGCTTTTTCCACGAAATTCAGCATTCTTGTCGTTATGGGGTACAATGCAAATAGGAGCTATAAATCTCACAAAATGCGGTATAGACCAAAAAACGTTGATCAAAGATATCCCATTCAGCCCCATATACAGTATCTGTGTATTATTTCACGACTGTTCCCCAAAGTGCTTATTTTGCACCATGAACCTAAATGCCTGCCATGATGGATGGCGTGGAAATGCTTGAATTTCAAAAGTAACAATAGTCGGGATTGTTAGCGTAGTAACATGAGTCTTGAACGCTCGTTAAACAAGACCACAAGCAGCAGTCAGAGGTGAAATATAACTCATATAAAACATGCCAAAAGCATAGTTGGAAATTAAGCGTCAGATAAAGCCCCCTACCCTTGGTACAGGGCCTTGCATTTGTAGTCTCAGCTGGGAATTGCGAGCAAAAATTGTACCCCATGGGTTTAGTCATTGTAAACAGGAGGTCAGCCAGCATAAATGCATTGGTCATTATTCGTACGGGGAAAATGCCAAGAATGTTAGCCAGGCAAATTTGTGGTGGTCACTGTGTAAACATAGCAGGAGACCAAAACAATCCTGCTTGAACACGTATGGAGGAGAAACATGGCAAGAAAGTATGGAGGAGAAGACATTTGAAACGTGCCAGACACCCACCCATGTGGTGTGGTTGATGAGCTGATGGACCAAGAATGTCATGTACAGTATCGAAAAATGTGAACGTTGAACTTGACAAATTCAAAATTTCAAATGGAACCAAATGCCACATTAAGCTGGCTTCACAATACAAAACAAAAGTGTTACAAAAGTGTTAGAAATCTATACAACTTGTCTGAAAATGAGAAGAAAAATGCTACCTAACGTGATCTTATGTAACATTCTTGCTACGTTTCGTAACATTTCTTGCAGTGTCAGCAAAGATCAAATAACGTTATAAAGCTGGGTTTACACTCTATAACAAAACATTGTAAACGTTTCTAAACATAACATTCGTAAGAAAGCTACACAACTTGTTTGAAAATGAGAAGAACAAATATTTTTTAAGACAATTCATGTATTGCTGCAATCAGGGTTTCGCCAATTAAATTCAATTCAATTCAACTCAGTACCCTGCAGTCAGCACAGATGTGCCATGTATGATATGTATGATATATGCCAGATATGACATTTTCAGCTTTCCTGACTTTTCCAGGTTTTGAAGCAAATTTCCATGATATTACTTTAGACAATATCTGTTTAGACAAGGCCAGCTGTATTTTGCATACTCCCAAGTGGTTGACTGGAATATCTCGTTTAAGTTAGATTTAAGTTTTAAGAGTCCCACGTCGTAACCTACTCCTAACATTAGTTTAGAGGATATTAATTTAGACAGGTTATACTGTAAAAACATTGCAAAAATGATTATCAGGTTATGGAGGTTTATCAGACTCAATACATACGTACCACGTGGGGACCGGCTTCTGACATTAGTTTAGAGAGGATATTACGTCAGACAGGTTTACTGTATTTTTCATCCTCCCAATTTGTTAACTAGAACTTAACTGCAACTGCAAATACTGTATCAAGAAATCACCCATTGTATGTCTGGGCAAGTGCATTTAAATATTATCAAGACGTTACCAATCGATAAAGTCGCCATCTTGGCGATCTTTTTAGTGTTTCAAAATTCCTGCACTGGTTCATTACACATCATATGCTTTGTCTCTAATTACTGACAAGCTTGCTTGGAGGTTGTGGACATTGTCTCACACTGTTTGCCTTGTGCTTTGCTATTGAATTCATGGCAACTTTAGTCCTCTCATTTCATTTCAACACTAGAATGTCTAGAATCTCATGCTAACAGGAGGCATTTGATTGCAAAAACATTTTTTCATGCTTTTTCATTGGCCCAATTTTCATCGCACCATGTTTCCCATGTGCGCGCACACTCTCTCTGGTTTCCATGATGTGTCATGCAACACGAATTCTCCAGTATTTTGCCGCTCGCAATTTGATAATGGTTAATTTTGAACACCTGTTGACTCCACGGTCCGCTAACGAGCAACATCGAGGAGGGTAGGGGAACATAAAATTCACGGGGGGCGCCACCAGCGACGGTTACTCATTGAAAGGAACGGACAAAGGTTCCTAATGGTCTTGTCAGTGAACCTCTGGAATGAGGCTGACTGACCATTGTGCCTTTCAGCAGCACAATGCAACGGTATCGTGCTGAGAGTGTCGGGGATTTCGCAATGGACGACTCCTTCGCTACTAACAGTTTTGTTTTTCAACATTTTCTTCTTCTTTATCTGGAAACTGTTTATAGGACGAAATAAGTTGTTTTTTAACGAATCATTTGTTGGGAGCACTATACAAATGATTCATAGCATTGAATCTCGTTCATGGTGACTATCAACCTGAACAACCTGGAAACCTCCGGGAATTTTATATTCAACCTGGAAAACCTGGAAAATTCAGGGAATTTTGAATTGAAACCTGGAATTTTCAGCATCAAAATTGTATCTAGGGTTTTTTCGTTACAATTCTGAGAAGTGAGAAGTCAGCACAAAAATGATTGGCCCGAAAAGCAATTCTGCCATTCCCAAAAAATGCAGCATTTGTGATCAAATTTTTCTAGACAGTTTGCCTGCAGATCCTAAACTAATCTTACTTGATGCGTTGTTGGTGATTTAGTTCAAAATATTAAACTTGCCGTCAGTGCTGCCTTCGTTATTTGTATTTCTGGAAAACGTTTTCGAGAAATTACACCTAAAATCCATTATTTATGATAATTTTTTATTCGACTTTCGTCTATGGAGTTCATTTCTGTCGATATTAATATTTCTGAAATTTGCAAAATGGTAATGTAATGCTCTAATTTGTATAAAAATGCATTAATTTTTTTATTATTTCCAGAATGTTTCACGAAAATATACCTAAAATCCATTATTTCGGGTAGTTTTCAAAGAAATGTTCGTAAAATCCATCATTGGGATATGTTTGTTTGGCAAAACCTATTATTTGAGATGTAGTTTTTCAAAAAATTACACCTGCAGCATTTTCTTATTATTATTATTATTACTACATGTACTAAATATTGTTTCTATGAAATTGGGAGACGCATTTAATCATTAAAATGATTTTTTGAACCTGGATAAATTAGAATATGACCCTGGAAAATCTGGAAAACTAAGGGAATTTCGTTTTCAGAAATTAGTAGTCATTATAAATTCTCCTGTGTATAATGTGGATACATGTAAGCAAACTTTGTTATATTCAGTGCACTTGAATAAATGCAATTTAACAGATGATTTATATCTTAAAATGTTCAAAGCATGTGTCGTCCTTACTATGTCGCCCGATTTCCCCGTGTAGTTGAAATGTTATTGAAAGGTTGTTTTCCAGAGAATTGAGGAAGAAGTTTATCGATTTTTTCTGACTTTTTTTGAATGATCGACTCTAAATGTGTTTCGTTGAATGTTTTTGACAGCTGTTAATGAGTGACGCGAGGTAAACAGCAAAATCGTCGAGGTGAAAGGTAGAATTTAATAGTTTTTGTTGTTGACAGAAATTGGGAGCATGCGTTTACAAAAAAAACTAAAAACTAATAAAAACCGCCACCCCAAGATTCAACTTCAGCAATTTTCTTTTTTCTTTTCTTTTCTTCATCTGTTTACTTTCGGAAAAAGCATCATCATTAATAAAATTAAAAATGGAAATTAATTTTCTATGAAGGGATTTCAAACACCAAAGAGAGTAAGCTGGGTTAACACAATGGAAAACCTGCAAAAGTCGGGGACAACTGATTTACTGTTAAAAAGTTCTGTAGAAATTCAAGATAAATAACCTGTCTAAAGAAATACTGCTGTAATAGACACATAGGTGCGGGTTCAGAAGTGGAATCCTTGTTAAATCTAATACACCTTCATAAACTGATATTCAATTATTTTTACATTTATCATTAATTGGTCCCACAACGTTTTTTCTTGGAAAAAACTAGATGTTGCTTTTAAAATTATAAGATTTTGTTTTTAAAAAGGCCAAAGCAACCAAAATAACAATTGACAGGTTTTTTTTCATGGAAAAAAAAAATTTTGCTTTTAACATTCAAAGATTTTGTATTTAAAACAGCAAGTAAATTAACCAAAACACATTACGTCACTTGCACACATTCTGTCCAAACTAAGAACCTCTCCAAACCAATATTCAGCACCGGTCCCAAGGATCTCAATTTAGACAGACAATTATAAGATTTTGTTTTTAAAATACTAAGTAAAGTAACGAAAATCACACATGATAGATTTTCCATAGAAAAACGTTCATTTTGCTTTTGAAATTCAAAGATTTCGTATTTAAACCACCTAGTAAAGTAACCAAAAACACACTATGCCACCTGAACACAATCTGTCCAAACTAATAACCGCCATAAACTAATATTATTCAGCACCGGTCCCAAGGATATCAGTTTAGACGGACTAAGATTTGGTTTTTAAAACCATACATAACAGTTTTCGTGGAAAACATCAATATTGCTTTTAAAATTCCCAGATTTCATATTTAAAACACCGAGAAAAGTAACCAAAACCACACGATGCCCCTTGCCCCAATCTGTCCAAACTTATAACTTCCCAAAACTATATTACCGGTCCCAACGATTTTAGCTTAGACATGTTATACTGAGTGCAAAATATCTTTTGGGAGTATGGCAGCAGTGACGTGTCTCAAACCCCAGCCCAGGAATAATGGAGAACAATCGTGAGAAAACAATTAGCCACATTAATTTAAAGGTCGATGAATATTTATTTTTACGAGAAAGACTGTAGGCAGCGGTGCCAGTGGGGGTGGGTCATCCGCACACCATTTATCAATCAAATTAAATGGTTTTCGTTGATATGCCAACTCGGTTGGTTGGTCAGCAAAGGTGAGGGGTACTGGGCATGCTGTTTTATGGGGCAAGAATCCTGACAGGGCATCCTTGCCCATATTTCACGCCTCTGAAACCAAGGTAAACGACATTGCCTCGCTAATCAAACACCCCTCGAGTGGTGCAGTTATTAGGCAAACATTTTCCAAAACAAAAAAAGCTACCCATTAAACGGCAATCATCGGAAAATAGGTGTAGAGACCGTTTGGTGAACCGCCAACAAAAAAAATTAAAAAACACCAGCGTGGTAACCATTAATAAGCGGTCCGAAATCGATTCAACATGAGTGTAGGGTGAGTGACCAGTCTGCCAAAAACAATAGCGGGTAATCATCGTGTCCAGTCGATGGTGCCAGGGGCTCCCCCTCAGCAGGGAGCCCAGTCAGTTTCAATCATCAGCCATAAACAATGGGGGTCCCTAGCACTGCTCTTCAAAAGCATCAAAGGCGCCCCCACTCTAATGTTATCTCAACTGCTATAAAGAAATTAATTCGTATAGCGAGATGGGAACGCAGTAGTTGGAATATTAACGAAATAACTAAACCTGTTTTCAAATAAAACCAACGTGACAGTGGTTGCTCAAAAGTGGTTTGGACCTCCGCATGGTGATTACCAATTTTTGAAAACGAAATTTACTGAGTTTTCCAGGGTAACGTTATATTTTTGTCAGGTTTTTCAGGGCCACGTTCTATTTTTTCCAGGTTTTCCAGGGTCACGTTCTATTTTTCCAGGTTTTCCAGGGTCACGTTCTATTTTTCCAGATCTTTCAGGGTCACGTGCTATTTTTTCCAGGTTCAAAAAATATACTTTAATGATTAAACGTGGGTCATAATTCTATTAAAACCGATATTTTGCAATATTAATAAGGAAATGCCGCTAGTAGGTGAATTTGTTTGCATAAACTAGATCTGAAATGGTGGATTTTGAGAGATGCGTTACCAAACAATCATAGCCCAATGATGGATTTGCGAATATTTCTTTGAAAAACTATCAGAAATAATGCATCTTAGGTGTATTTTCAATTTTTTTTATTTATGGAAATAAGAATACTAATGAAAACAAAAAATTTAGGGATATTTCATGTAAATTAGATCACCAATAATGCAGTTCTAGACCATTTTGAAACTTTCACTGATACTAATGTTGACAAATTAACTCCCTAGACGAAACTTGAATAAAAAGCCAGCTAACAATAATGCATAAAGATTAATTTAGGAGTGCCACAGGCATATTTTTTTAGAAAAACTTAATCACACATGCTGAATTTTAGGGGATTGGTAGAATTTATTATCAGGCTAATCAAATTTGCGCTGATTTCTCAGAATTATAATGAACAAACACAAAAAGGAATTTTGATACTGAAAAATTCCAGCTTTCAAATAAAAATTTCCTGACATTTCCAGGAATTCCAGGTTGGTAGGCACATTTTGGTTGTTCATCAGTGGTATTGACCTTTGGTAAAATACCAATCCATGCAAGTGGATTTGAAACAAGAAACACGAATCCATCATTACGGCCTAATTTTCTACACCCAAATTTAAGATCTCGGATAATCAACCACACTGCAATGTGCTCAGTGCCACTCACAATTAGTCCCACTACCGGCTGCACAACTGGTCGAATTGAAACAAATGTGGTAAACTGACTCTTAAATGCAATTAATAGCCTATATTCCCTATTCGTGTACCCAAGTAGATAAACATTTTGCAAATTAGAACCACTAAACGGGATGTCAACAAAACCTGTCCAAACATTGGTTGGCGGAAGGCAAACCTCCCATTTCAAACAATGACATTTGTAGAAATTTACTTTCTGGTTTCCTGTTTGTTGCTCATTCATCCTTTGCTAGCAACGTGTTACACATTTACATCAGTATACGTGTACATACGACCTCGTCAGAACAACGCATATAGAGACAAAAATTAGTCATCTTCAAAACTGTGTACATGAACGATACAAATTGACACCAAGGATATCGGATAAAACTTGTACAATTAACATTTTGCATAAAGCAAGTTCAATATATCGTGTTCGGAAATACTTTCGTTTACTTTTACCTCTTTGTAAAACACCTGTACTCACATACAGTAGTCACCGAGTCGCCACGCAGTAATATCAGCGCTAAATTATCAGTCTAAAGTAACAAGGATATGCCACATCCACCTTCTATAAAACGTTTGAGAATGTCACAAGTTCGTTATTTCCAGGTGAGCTTGACCCCCAAGCAGCAAATGTTACGTTATTAAACTACAAAGTACTTCTGACATAATGCATCATTTTCAGCGGGGTTAAAAGGCGAAGGCAGGCGGGGGTCTTATTATAACCTTGCCTGTCTGTCAATTAACGAAAAACCAGCCATGTCATACCCCCAATGGGGAAATACTTTTTCAATCAACTGAAATGCATTTGAGGCAAAGATGGCGACGACAGCGAGCAAAGATGAAACGAAACCTCATCAGACTTGAAATGTTTTCTCATTCCATTCATTATCATACCATATCATACCAAGGTAAAACGAATAAAAAGTTAAAAATCGTTAAGTTTGAAGCGAAAGCTTGAGTAAAATGCATTAATAATGGCTCATTTCCTCTCATCACATTAATGAGTTTTTCATATTAAATATTTCTCAGAAAATCGCTAATACAGCATGTACATTAGCTACGACTCCCCTCCCCTTAAAATCAGGAAAGATTCACATTCATAACTCAATTAAACGTTTTTAAAAACGAAATATCAAAAACTTGCTTACCACTTTACCCACATAAAATGGAATATGGAAAATAGAATAAAATCGCGTGCATGGAACTTAGTCTCGTGAATAGAACATCGTCACGTTAACAGCAATGTTTAACGCCCACAAATGCATGAAGCTCTTAAATTCAGCCAATGAACTTAACTCTTTGGAAAATTGGTACAATTTTCGGTCATAGGTCACCGAGATCAAATATGGCTATTCATCCTCGGGGTGACCGAAGTGTCAACTTGTCGAAATTTACGCGCAGAAACTTGTCGATTAAGTACATGTACATGTTAATGGATTCCTAGTTCAGATCTGGATGCTAAGGCGGCCATTTTGGATCATATATTTGATAGTCTACTCCTCTAATTTAAAGCACATAGGTTATGTTACGGGGTCAGCGATACCAACCTAAATGGACGTCAAACATGTGGGACAATGAAAATCGAAACCTTAAAACTGGCTAACAATTACGTTTTTGGGCCAAGTTCGCCCACCCCGAGCACAACCAGAAAGGTAATGGGATCAAGTGCAAGCTATAAATGCAATTTCCTATGGCTGCTGGGGCCAACAATTTAACGGTTTCGCAGCATGGATTCACGCGCCATTCATTTCAATATCAGTTTTGGCAATTTCAAGCACTTCGATTCGCGCTGTAGCTCCCGACTGCGATTAGCCTTCATCCAACTGCATTCATTAGATGCAAAACGGTCGAAAATAGACTGGCGTGAAAAGAGGCTTCAAACAAAGCACCTTTATGCCAAAACCCGCTGGGCTATACCTTGACTAAACGCAAAACAAAGCGTGGCCAGTATGTATTTTCGTATTAAACCTTCGCAAAAACTCCAGCTGGTGGCCGCTATTTGTTAACAGATGGCGTTGGCTTACTTTCAACACTTAGACATCAATAGAGCTTCGATTTTCTGAGCTGGTTTTGCATAAACGAGCACTCAAAAATGTTAACCCTTTCTCAATCATGAGTGTCCCTATGGCCACATACAAATTTCACACTCGTATAAACGAGAAACGATGGCGAAAACAGCGCCAAAATCGCCTGCAGCGCCCCCACCCTCCAAGTGCTCTCTCGAGGACGTGAAATCGCATTCAAAATGCGTGAACCTACTCATATTTGCATAAGTAAATCACGAAGTGACAATTCGCGTGCAAATCTGTCCAATGGGTACCATAAACCCAGCACTGAAGAATACGGGTCAGGAAAAGGCGGTTCGGAGTCCAATTTCACTGCTAATTACCATTAATCTACCAATAGCTGACATTTATTAGTCAGTTTTGACACACATGGCTGAGGTGTTTGGTGTTTAAGTTCAACACACGAAAGTCCCGGCGTCAGTGTAAGCATGAAAGACAGTGCTTTTTTTACAGAAAACGGTATGACCCTTCTAGAAACTGAAATCAATTAACTGTTCAGAAAAATTCAAAAAACATGAAAATTCAACAAGTTTCCAAATGCCCATTGTTTATATGTTTATAGACGTCTTAAACAGCCTTAAGTCGTGACGAACACACAATCCAAGTTTCCTGCGTTTGTGGTAACTACATGTAAAACCGGTTAAGTCAGTTTAAGCATGAAAGACAGTGCTTTTTTTACAGAAAACGGTATGACCCTTCTAGAAACTGAAATAAACTGTTCAGTAAAATTCAAAAAACATGAAAATTCAACAAGTTTCCAAATGCCCCTTGTTTATATGTTTATAGACGTCTTAAACAGCCTTAAGTCGTGACGAACACACAATCCAAGTATCCTGCGTTTGTGGTAACTACATGTAAAACCGGTTAAGTTAACTTAAACCAAAAATCTTAATTTAAGTCAAGCATGCATACCGATTTTACCAACTCGATTTGAGTAATTCATTTGTGGAAACTAAAACCAGTTAACGTAAACCAAGAATCTTAGTTTAAGCCATGCATGTAAACCCATTTTACCTACATGTACTTAATTTGACGCTCACGAAACCTTCAAATTTGACCATAAGGGAGTGAATCTGCTGAATTTTTCCATACAGTTCTTATGGTGTTGTGTGCTAGAACAAGACCTCCTTAGTGCATTTTCCATTTGTAACCAACTAAGAATTGATTTGATTTGAAGTTTTTTGGCACATTTTCTGAATTGTCCACATATGCCGAATATGGTTTTGTACTTCGTCTAAGTGACTTAACTTAAGCTTGACTTAACGCAAGTTAACGTTAATTTCTGACATGTAAACAGTGTCTGATAAGTTTTTAGTGCCTTCCAACACTGAATTCATGGCTGAATAAACCAATATTAATATTGTTTTACCCAGGCATGAAGTCGCACGTACCGGTTAGGTCAAGTAAGACACAGCAGCTAAAATGCACACCACCAACCTTCAAAATCTCGTCTTTTAAATTTAGATATCAACAATAGGAGGGGTGAATTTCCCCAGGTAGAAAAAGTAGTGGCGATAAGAGTTTATTTCACGTTTTTCACCAGTGAAAGTCTGGCACTGAAAACTTTCATAAAGGGCAATTTACCATTTTAAGTGCCCTCCAAATTGTCGTCCATTGTGGTAATTGGCTGAAGTGCGCTTGGTACAATAGATTAGTGCCATGGATATTACGAATGTAATTTATAGACCAGGGCATGAGGGTGGAGGAGGCACAGCTTGGACATGGCATTTTCATACCGTAATTTCCGCAGACAAAAGGTGAACCTTCGCTGAAATTACCCAGATACTAACGTCAGATAATCAGATAGCAACACTGCAGGCACGACTACGTAGTCTTAACTGTCCAGAAAATTTAGGCAAAATGTTGGTTCACTGCAATTTACATGTAGCTTCAAAAAGAAAATACTTGCACATCGCCTTAACCATGTGTAGGACTATGCAATGAAAATATAGTGGTTTCGTTTTTGCTGTACTTTTTTTGTAGTTCAGAAGCAAATTACCTTAACATACCGGGCAAATTACCCTAACAAAATGTGTTAACAAAATAAAAAAAACTAACAAAAATCATCTATCTTAGCTTTCCAAACTTTACAACAATAGCCAAAAACCGCTATAATATCAGAAATTCCTTGTTACAATAAACTGCTTATCAGAAAGTTAGTTTTACTAAAGTCAGGTAAAGTAATCCAATTCAGGTAAAATATTCGCTATATCGAAAGCAAGAATGTTTGACTCTTAATTATGTATCCATGTTAAGACAGGTTTAGAATATTCCACATTTACATGTATTATGCACTTCTATTAAATTGTACCCAATTTTTGGTAATTTACCAAAGTTTGAGAAACAGTGATCTATAGTGCAAAATATTATTTAAATACCCATATACATGTAAGGTTATTTGCATGCAAAATAAAAAAAAATGATTGTATTAAGCAATTTTGATGAAAAATATTTCCTAGACCTCTAGGTTGGTTGGTTGGTTGGTGAGGTTGGTGAGGTGAGCGCCCAAACTGCGACTGGGTTGAAGTTCCTTAGACCTCTAGGCCTGCTGTATATCGGTTTAAATATTGGTTTTAAAGTTTTATAACATTTTAAAAATATTCCTCTCAGAAAATCGTGAGAGGAAGAATTTTTATCGAAAATCGATACAAGAATTGAATGTCAATAAACCCCAGCTTAATGGTATGTCATCTTGTCTTGTCCAAGATATCAAATTCCCAAGTCCTCCCTTCCTATTTGATATTCGAGAAATTTATATAGTTTCGTTATCAGCTCCAGCAAGACAATTTAAGAAACTGGATTTTTTTTTTCGTCAGATTTCACAAATAGATTTTTGTCCCTTGAAATTTCTGGGCTCCCTTTTCTAATGTATATTTTCTCACGATACAGTAATAAATGTACAGTATACTGTATAATATGCACATGTGACTGTATTATGTTCATATCGATAGTATACGACATGGCTATTGAAAAAGGAAAAATGTTTCGACTCAGCTTTTAAAAAACAGCACTAAAAATCGATCCGAAGAATGAATTAAGCTTCATTCAGGAAGGCAAAATGAGCATAAAAACTTGGGGGAATAAAAGTGATTGAACAAAACATGACAAAAATCACAAATCAAAATAAATCGAAATGAATAAGCTACAAGCGCCCTTTGTTGAACAAACCATACACAAAGGCTTAGTCAAGAAAACTGGCTTTGGAAACATGTCAAAACTAACAAGAAAAATCAAGAATTAAAACTAGATACAATTTTTTTATTCACTATATCATTTGATAATACCACAAATACCACACGTCACTCCTTTAAAAGACATATGGAAAGGTAGGATTTGGGCATATTTGATACAACGGATTTTCTATTCTACTGTAGTTGTATAACTTTAAAAAAATACTTATTTTGAAGGCAGAACTTTTGTCACTGCACATTTTTAGTTTGAGCAAGCCATACGAACCATGCAATTTGAAAACAGCTTTTCAGATCGGAATAAACAGATCAAACAATAAAACTGTAGTCCAGAATTGCTCTACAAATTCGTTATGCGCCAGGGTGGCTCAATTCCTCAGGCTGAATTGAAGGTAAATATAAATTCCTGGCCATCAAATCATAGCTTCGTCAAAATACCATGCTGTTACTTTGTTGGGCTTTCATGTGTGTTTTTTTGCCTTCAGAAATAAAATTTACCGATTGAAGTTTTTTTCAGCAAAAACAGTGTGGTGAAGGCTAACAAATACTTTCGATTTCAATTGAATTTCAATCCTTTCGACTTCTACTGAGGGCCAAATTTACCGAAATTTGCTTATTCATTATTTTTTATACTGTATAATAACACGCAGTTGATCTAAAGTGCAAGCCAAGTATCACCACTCTGAAAATAAAGGTAAAGCCCATTTTTAAATTTTACCAATACTGCAAATCCGCAAAAAGGTTGGTTTTTGCATAAGATGGTTTCTTATCAAGTCAGACGTCTTCAAGAATATTAAACATGATCCAAAACAATCAGTAACACCAAGAAACTAGCTTTGATGGTTCTCATTCAAAAACAGCACAATTAGTATTGTGTAAAAAATGATAAAGGTTATAATATGCCTTGTCCAAAAAAACATAGCCTTCACGAATCAAAATATTGTTTACCTGTACAAGATGCTATATGTTTGCAAAGGAAAATTGATGCACCTCCAGTACACTCGATTATTCTCATAAAAATTAAATCCAACAGCATATATAGGATTTATAAGTTGTAATTCAAATCTGAAAGGGTTGCTTTAATTGCAAAATCAAGCAAAATCTTTTTCCAGCATTAGCTAGTCTGGCAACAAAATAGGCCACATACAAGCGAGCATATAAGCGCCTTAGCGAACCTAAGTGAAAACCATTAAAACCTTTTCACTTAAAAGGTTTAGACAAGGAGATTAGTGCAGTCCTCCCCAAAAACAACGCTTGCACAGAAAACGCAATTTCAATTTCAAATGAAGATACAAAGAGGGTTTAGAAAAGCATCCATAAAACCCCCATAAAACATCGAACCCCAAATTTGTAACACCACTGTTTACAAATTACTTTCATTGGAGCTAAACGTGTTAAATACGTGCATTTTGAGTACCAAAATTACTTCAAATGAATAAAAGTGCATGGTGCAAGTTCCAGTAAATGCTGTTGTTTATCTTGGAAGATTATAAATATTGAAACTTTTTATACAATCACTAGATGGCGTTACTACTAATTGTTGGAGATATAATACTTCCTCTTGCGTTCCCACTCAAATGCTCAAATCGATTTCCCTGACATTTTACATGAGACTTCTTTTTTTTTATAAAAATAAGAAAAACGATAGATTTTCGCCCACATTTTTAAAAACATGATGACTAATCAATTGGCTGATGCAAACTATCTCACTTTCCCTGACATTTTCAAGAATTTTCATAAATTCCCTGACATTCCAGTGGGAATTAATCCTTGCCCACCACCCAAATCTTCGTATATACATTTAACCCTTGACTAAAACTAAAATGAGTTTCGAAATACCCTCTTGGATAAATTGAAACAAAGTTGCCAATACCATAAATGCGTAATAAATGTCATAATGGACTCATAATTTCTGCCTTTACAGTGTCTTCATAATTAAAATCCAGTGAAATAAATTGTCCAAGATAATGTAATATCAATTAAAAGTCGTTGGTAGGCCGCACGTTAAGTGCGCATAAAACGCTTGAAAGCTTTCTTAAGAATTTCTCAAATAAATAAATATTCTTTACGAGATTAACCAGTCCCTCGTAAAGCAAACAAAAGTACGAGAAATGTGAATGACTTGCTACCCGTGCACTTAAATTAACCCTGCTTATGCTAAATGGATTCCAAAACTTATAAATAAAACTGGTATCTCGTTTAGCAATGGCTGCAGAGACCATAATTTAAATACTTAAGAACAACTTGAGGCCTAGAGCAATCGAGTCTTCTGAAACCTTATTACAATTAATGATCTTCCTCTGCTAAAACTGCTTTTCTTATCATTCGCTGCTCTTTTAAATACTTATACACGCTACTATCATTATAATGAAACAACGCCACAGGCATGTGGGTCTAGAAAAACCTTTTTGCGGTAAAAAAATCTAAATAGAATAGATCTTAAAGCAAGTTTCATTAAAAAGGTTTTGAACTTTTTCGCTAAATATCAGAAAGGCCACTTTGTTCAGAGGTTAGAGTAATTTAAAATAGCAATGGGCAATGATTAGGGTTACCCCGAGATTGAAAATGCAGAAATATGGCACGCCGATGTTAGGAATGCTATGTTTACTGATTATTATACATGTATACATTATATAGAAACAATAAATTTAGATTAGTTTTCTAAATTTCTTGCACAAAATTGCTTCTCATCTCTTGATTTTTGTGCTAACCAATAACTACATGTAGCTATGAATTTTCCTGGCATTTTCAAAATAAATAAATCTTCCCTAACTTTCCAGGTTTTTCAGATTTTCACAAATGTATTGTATGTGAAGAGACTGTTTGCTAATTTAATTAATTGCCGTTATACAATATGAGCTTATAGTCCTTCCATCATTACAAAACAATTTTGGAAAAAGGTAGTTTTCGCTACAATAGCCAAATACATGAAATAAAAGACTTTACATTAGTTTTTCTACCTTTTCCAAAATGTGTTCCTTGTAATTAACTGGTTTATTTAAAACTAATTTTTGTGATGAAGGAACGACTGTACGTTCATTTGGACATTAGAGAAGGGGGTCAAACTAAAAAAACTAACAATGCTTTATAACACAGCCTTCAATTTTACTTTTTTTATTTTTGAAGAATTCCTTCCTTTGGATAAAAACGAAACCAATCAATGGGTTAATTCTCCAATCACAAGGGCGCAATAATCCCCCACATTTAGGTGCAAAGTCAAGCCAAATTACCAAACAAGTTTGCCAAAATTCAATTTTAAATTCGAGCAACCATCAGGGTACATTCAGGTAAAAAGTCAAGTCAAATTCCCAAACAATTGAGCCTTCAATTCAATTTTAAATTCGAGCATTACGCAAAACATTACAATACACCCATTTTACGTGAGCAGTATACTGGCAGTGATTATCTATTTTTTGCAAAGATGAAGCATTAAAATTGCAAGAAAATCAGTACCATTAAAGTGATTACCAAATACCAAAAAAGGACCAAAAAAAGTTGCTAGGACCCCATGAATTCAACCAATTTCTACCCAAACCTATCCCTGCATGGCAGCTGCAGTTTTCATGTTATTTTTCGACAAATTCAGGTACTGGGTAATGAACTTAAATGGATTTGGCCATATCGGGAAGGGTGCCAAAATTGGAGAGAGGGGACGAAAAAAAATAGCGGTTGTTACACACGTTAGTGATGGCGATGGCAACAATATAATCCTTGTCCTAATTTACCGTGCAAAATTGAGGGTTATGGTCTAACAGTCCTTGTCTCCTGTATCGTGAAGGGGATGGGACCGTTACGTCATGTGGATGCTTGATATTATGACCAAAATGTTTGGTAAAGGAAGCATTATAGGCGAAAATGGGATGAGTGAAGTTATGGCAACAATAAACCAATAATGAAACCTGCACAAAGTCTACATTTTTAAGTTGAACTAAATTCGATTAAATTTATAATCTGAATTGTTAGCTGTAAGACAGTAACATCAAAAAAAAAGGAACGACTTACTTCGAGTTTTGCGCAGAGTTCAATACATTAAAATTAATTTCTTTAAAGTATAAAAACAATTCATTTTTCAAAAAGTCTATACAAATTCGCTTAAGACCTATGGTGAAACTTTTGCGCACTTTTAGTTTAAGAAGATAAACTTAATTGTTCAATCTTGGATAAAATCTATACATGTATATGACAAACATTTCTAAAGTAGCCTTAACAACTATACGCGTCTTCCCTGCTCGACACGCCACCTAGAGGTAAGCTCGAACGCAGCGCAATCTAGCATAAATTTGATGGGAATAATGGCGAAATAAAATGGATATGGTTGTCTTACCCAACTATTTGGTGATTAGTTGTAGACAACATCGAATTAAAATTGACACTTACCTAGAAAGAAAGAAAAAAAATTGATTACGACACAACTCTCAAACATGTATACATCCATTAATTTGCATAATTAAGAAGACGTATTGTAAATTAAATTCCCAAAATGCACTGCACATAAACCTACATGTACTGCGTGCCATACAGTATGTACATGTACTTTTATGTGAAAATTGAATGGGGAAACTCCAAATTTCTTGAATCTACACATAAAACAATTAGCAAATCTTGGACAAAATCTATACGTGTATACAACAAACGTTCCTAGAGTAACCCTAACAACCATAAGCGTATTTAGGGAACGTTCAAATACTGTCATCACATTTTCGTGATTTTCAGATCCCGCTCCCTCTGAGTTCCACAAATGCACATTTTCGAAAGAAAACTGGATGATAAATGATTGACGTTATTCCAATGTTTTATACAACAGCAATGGTGACATCATCATTTAGCCAATTCCACCCCAGCCCCTCGGGCCACTCCTAAGATGGACATCCTAAGATGGACGAGTCCTAACAAGTAAGATAGAGGAGTAAAAGAAAGCACGAAGAATGATAGGTCTCATTTGGGGTTGTTTTGGAGAATTTATCGCGGATGATGACATAATACTTGAACGTCCCTTATGGTCAGCCCCTCCCAGAAAGGCAAAAAATCTAATGGCGACGAGGGATATATATAATCGTCAATAAACAAGTGTCCCAAAAGACAATAGGCACAAGTGGGCGGAAAACGCTCCAAGACGTAATAAAAGATATTTATTCGATGGCAAAACATAAATAATTAAACGGCTAAATAGTGCGTGACACGGAATCTCTCATTTCGGAAAGTCCTATAAATAACAATACGGTCTAATTCCCGCCTGGGACGGAATTTATGGGCGTTCATTGGGTAGCATCCCAAACACCAACAATTTATGAGCACGCATGCAAAAGGCCAAATCCATTCCACTTCATTAATTTAAGCCGTTATGAGAGAGAGAGAGAGAGAGGGCTAGGCAAATGAGAAACATCTCAAAGGTAGCCGCAGCGGTTACTGGAGCATAAATTAAACCGCAACTATAATATCAATGCTTACTGTCCCCACCCACAGATGGTGCCACCTTCGCATCGCTTAGGGCGACCCCTGGGTGTCGCTATGAGAACTGCCATCAGAAAGTGAAACCGTGTCATTGTTTCAACTCGATAACAACCCATAAAAAGCTGGTCTTTTCTATGACTTCTCCGTAGACAAAGGCTGGGAGAAGCCATAACGAACCAGATAAACAATGCTCACAAAAACGCGTTATTTCCACAAAGGTCACGACCTCAAAGCTGGCACTCAACAGGCTGGAAGACCCGAAGAAAGGAGTAAATGTGCTCCTCCTTCATGAAGCCTTATAAATAAGTCATTGTAGTCTGTCTATATTACGCAACTATTGTTTTTGGCAAGAAAGAAAATTTCAAGTACACAATGTGCATTATACGCGCGTAGCAACTAGTCTATTATGCTCAGGATGCAAAAGTACTCTAGGTATTCGTGTATCTTTCGCTTTTCTTATTTCAGAAATGCACTTGGAACAAAAGACAATCTATCAATCTCGCCCATTGTGAGCCGCATAATGCGTCGAAAAATTTCCACACTGATAATTAAATAGATCCCTCATCGTACTACTGCACCTTCGTTTGGAGAGCTGAAAACCACCCGTAAGACTACGTGTAAATCTTGAACCCTATGTAGTTGATGAGGCCAAGTATACCTGTTCAAAACATTTGAACATAACTACAGGGTGATGCAGAAACAATTGGATGATTTAAATTGTTGATGATTGACTGTTTTAGAATATCGGTGCAATGCACTGACTGACCACTTTCAGAGTTCTGGAGTTCTTATTCTGCAATTTTAGTGTATTACAATGTGAATGCCGAGGTGTATCATAACCTAATTCCCGAAATTTAATGCTTGCTTGCACGATCTGAATGTATCAGCCTATGTGCCTCTTGTATTTTAAATTTTAAATTCATATTTTTATAACTTATGGAAGATATAGTAATGCGGAATCACTGGAGAGTCACATTTCCAGAACTTATTGATCCCTAAAATACTTTGTGCATTTATTGATATTGAGCTAACTTTACTCGTTTTACATGTACTTGCTTATTTTCACACGTTTTTACTCGCCTTATTTTTATTGACGCAGGAATATCCCTGGAATAATTATATGTATTATTATTATTATTATTATTAAAAACCACGTTCACTCAATTTGTAGTAATTGAATACCTGGGAAGCAAGGTCTTAAACGATTTCTAATGTGAGCGTTCATTTTCACGTTAGAAATCGTTTAAAGATACATTAAAGTGTTGAAATTTTACGTCGCAAAACGTATAATTATTTTTTTCCACCTTACTGTACTGACCCGATTGAATGGTGGCATTATCCAAAAAGCATATAGGGCTCTAGAACTCTTGATGCATCAATTTCACACCATGAACTAAATGCTAGCTACGAACCCCATCTAAACATAGAATTCTTCGCTGACCACCTACAGTAATAGAATGCTGATATTTAAATCGTCTCATTGTTTCCGCACCACCCTGTATAACAGGCTGAAATAATGATGGAATGCCATATTGCCCCTGTATGGATGTTATTACGTCTAATATTTCTGCATCAACCTGCATAATACAGTAGACTGCAATAACGAGGAGATTGCCATTGGATGAAACAAGAATGCATTGTTTCTCAGCTAGTAAAGAAGACGCCATTTATGAATGTTATTAATGTATGTTAAACCAGCTTCAATAAAGTTCTCTATAATCTAATTGCCATTCTGCATACAATAATGCACGCATTCGACTTTGAAAAAAAAAATGACAAGCCCATTGCAACATTCAAAGCCACGTTTGTCATGTGCCAGTATATTATTCTTCAGGATTATTTCGTGACAGAAAAGCCACACGAGGGCGATGTGGATTCACTCTGTCGTCTTTTCCAAACTGCATTTTCATATTTCGCTCAAATTAAATATGGCGAGGAATATTTTATGGGCGAAATAAAGCAGCGTTGGCCATAAAACTGATCCCCGCCATATCTTTTACGCGGCCAATTTCGGGCCATTTTTATTCGGCACTAGAAATAAATTGTCCCAGACTCAGCTCCATACTTATTTGCCTAGCCATGGCCTATACGGCGCAATGTCACCCAACGCCTTTTATGCAAATTTTATTGCAAATCGTTTAAATTCGGGGCATCGTCCCCGCAGGCAGCCCAGACGACGGGCAATCGTTGGCACGCACAAAACTCACCGAACGCGAACCCAATCATTTTATTTGCCACGCAGCAAAACCCCTCCATCCCCATTCTAAAGGTGCGTTTACACTACATCACAAAACATTGGAATATAACAAATTAGTATTTAACTCCGTTGTGCAACTTGTTATATAACGCACACTTTTCAAACAAGTTGTATAAATTTACAATATACCACTTTTGTTACATATGTAAACGCACCCTAAAAACCCCCATCTATAAAAATGTTTTTTTTTTCGGATTTTGAATTTGCCGCTCATCACGTGTGAGCGTTGATTGGTCGGACAGAGTCACGTGTCACTGCGCGTGGAGGCGGCAACCATGACAACCGTGGAACGTGAGATTCCGAAAAGGAAGACGTTCCGTTTTGCGAAAAAGAACTGATTTGCATGTTTTCAAGATGGCGTAAAACGCCCGAATTTACAGTTGTATTTCAAGTAAAACGACCATTAGCAGGTAATTATTATATTCTTAGTTCAAAAAACGGAGTTAAAATTGTATTTTTGTCATTTTTCAAATGCAATTCAGCGATGGCTGTCTATGCAGTCACGAAATTATGACATAGGTTTTCATTTTCAGCAAGCTAGCCCTGCAATTTAATGACTCGGAAAAAGAAAAAAAAATCAATAAAACTCCGAGATACAAAGAAGAAGCGAACCGCGGTGCCCAAACGGTCATTTTCCTTTGAAAACGTCGTCGTCGAGGGGCTGAATTCATAGCACGCAGCACGCCATGCAAGCAACACAGTGGGCGCCATCTTGTTATGCTGAAACATAAAAACATTTACCACTTTTCCAGGAATCGACGCAATTTCCAAAGTGATTTCGTCCCGAAGGAGACTAGTCTGTTGAAATTTTACGGCACTCAGGAGAGTATACTGTATACGAAACAAGATAGCCACCGAGCATTGTTTTTAAAATGACGCCACACCCCTATCTCCAGAATAATCTTTATACCAGATAAGCAACATAAGTCAGCCATAAGATGATATGACCATTAGGAGCAACTGAATATTTGTCGGATGCATCAGATATTCGCCAAATAAGCCATATAAGAATTGGTAAGATGTTAATTTGCGTTTGATTCAAAAAGGGCTTAAATGCTGTAATAATTATAACGCAATTCCGTTTTAAGTGTTATAATTTCACCACAGTTAGCAGCAGTAAGGCCCTGTAGTTGGTGATGAAATATCCAGACTAGTGTCAAATACACGGACATATCCCAGAAAAGGGAAATTACAGGGAAAAGACGTCATCTTGGATGGCTCTAAAAAGTGTTACTACGTGGTAGAACGATACATCAAATAAGTGGCGTCGCATTTCTATCTTCTAATGATGGAAAACATCTAAATTTCCGAGATTACGAAGAATGGGTTCTTTACGAAAGGGCATATAATGATACACTACGGAATATGCCTAGCTCCACAATAGCCACAGTGAGAAGTGGGCTTCTCCTAACGACTCGTAGGTTGGCAGTGATTGCCTGGCGGTTAGGGGCAGCAAAATAAAAAAAATCACATTGTTAGGCTACTTTAGGTCAGGTTGAACAAATAAAAACAATTAATTCCGAGAGTGGTTCCGAGTATGGTTGATATATACACGTAAATATTGTGTGCACATTTGGAGCAGGGCATATTCCGGTGTTTATTCCCATAAACACTATAATGTCCACGTCTCTTATATTTTAATGAGAATTTCTAGATAATACTACATTCATGATACGTACATGTAATCTAAGTCAACCTTAATAAGCTGCAAGGTAAGCAGTAAATAAAACTGGTCAATAGGAGGAGTTCTGGAATGACGTCTGGAATTACAGTACCTCCCCACGCCACTGTTTAATGCCAAAACAAGACGAGCCAGTCATTAATTACAGCAATGAGTCACTTTCATCGAAAACTCCGCAGAAATTGGACAGAAGTGCAGAAACGATGGCTGCTGATGACAATGGCACACGAGAATAGCAAACAAAGGGCACGATGGGAAACTGTCCGAATCACGACAGGATAGGAGATGATCAATGGAGCTCTGTCGTGGCGCTAATGTCTAGATATTCATAATTGGAGATGTTGAGCAAACGCAATCATTAAGCAAATGCAGCGCAGCGAGAGCTTATCACTCGATATTTCGCCAAAGGAGCGAGTGAGCCTGTGCATGGAAAATTAATGAAAATGCATTCACTGTGTACGAAGAAGGGGGTTTGCACGCTGCTAATGAGAAAATCCATAATGAAGTCATTTTTAATTATAATATTCGTAGATGGGCCTAGTTAGAACGAGATGCAGCTGGCTCTTCCAATTGGGGCTTATGTCGTGTACGGCATGTAGGAGAACGCAAAACGACAATGGAGAAAACAAGACATGGATAAGGGCAATTCTGGAAGCCTCACCACATACCACATACAGCAGTGAAGACCATGTCCAATTCGGCCATCCTTCGCCAGTTGACTTCATGGACATTTGTGGAAAACGAAAACAAAGCTAGTTTTTGTTGCCGCTGATTGTTGCGTGGTGAATTGTGAATCACTACGTCTACACGTAGAAATTGAAGTCAACTTCCATAAAGTCAGCTGTGATCAAGCACCGTTGATAAACTATGTGTATACACAGAAATTACAGTCAACTCCCATAGTCAGCTAAGGTCAATCACCGTGGATCACTATGTTACCCACAGAAATTAAAGTCAATTTTCATAAAGTCAGCTTAGATCAAGCACAGTGGATCACTATGTATACACACAGAAAAAAAGTCAACTTCCATAAAGTCTGCTTAGATCAAGCACCGTGGATAAACTATGTTTACACACGGGAACTAAAGTCAACTGCCATACAGTCAGCTTAAACCAAGTCAACTAGATCAAGCACTGCGGATCACTATGTTTACAAGCAGAAGAAAGTCAACTGCCATAGTCAGCTTAAACCAAGTCACTCAGATCAAGCACTCAGCAAATGCTGCATACCGAGAATGCCTTCATAAAAAACGGCCCTGACGGACAGTGGTCAATCGATTTTCGCCAGAGGCCCAAACAATCAATAAGTGGCTCCATCACGTTTCAGCACCTCGTCATTAAAAGGGAATCGGTTGGGTGCCAAACAGCAGCAGCAACGAATAATTAAAATGGAAAGGAATGCGGTTAAGATAGTGTACATGGTACCATCCCTCAACAATAACACAAAGGCACCCTGTCCGCGTCTGACCTGGACATGGGGGTGCCATGGTCAAAATTCATTTTCGTTCGTCTTTTTTTAATAAGCGATGAGACTTGAGTGCTGCTTTTAAGGAATCCCAGTTGCCGAATAAGTATGATTGCGAGGGATGGATCCTCGGTGACCCCCGTAACCCCAGGTAGGCACCGGCCCTTGATCAGACACCTTTTAATCCTCCAGCTGAAAGCATCTTCATCCTGGAGTGCTGACAGAAACCATTAATTTCGCCCTAACAATCATCCGCATGGATGAGAAACAAAACTTTTCATTCTGACCCTGTTGCCAACTTATCGTCAAATCATCTCGAGATTAATGATGGCGCTGAGGAGAAGAATTAAAAAAGGGCCCCGAAAAAACTGCCTCATCACGACGTCAGCCCTTGACCCACAACATTGGCAACTTCTGGGAGAATTTCGGGGTGGTGGATGATACACCCCTGTACATATTTCAAGCGTCATTGCCGAATGAGAGTGAACATGTGTTGCTGAAACTCATCGGAGCGCAGCTTTTTCTAGATTAAAACACCCAAAAGCGAAAGATAGGGACAGAAAAACCTTATTAATATGCGAGGGAGCAACGCTGCAACACGCTTCCATAGACACCCCACATGTCAGTATTAAATTATAATTAAAACAATGAAATGTGACGAGATAAGTCGGTATCAACCGGGTTACAAGCCCTAATTGATGATCTAATTTGCTTTAAATGGTTGAAAATGCGCCGACTGGTTGGGGGTGCAATTACCAGAAGTTTTTTAAATTAAAAAAATTCGCCACAAAGTCTTCAACCACAGTGAAACGACAGTAACAATCATGGTAGCGCCATGGTCAATGGTCATGGTAAGCTTACATGTACAGTATATGCCAGTGCAAGGGTATTTATTGGCTATGGTATCAAAACAGGAGACAGAGCAAAATGTTTCTTAAAGAAACAACAAATTTAGTAGATTTTTCTTTCAAAATTGACAATATGTTTATTGATTTCTTCCACACAAATCATGTTTGCTTCAATTGTGAGCTTGATTTTCATAGCTTCTAGACTACATGTAATGCCTACACTTCAACGCATAGTCTTCGTTTTCGATTTATATATGCAGTGTTTTATTTTTTTAATTGAATGTTAATGCAGGGCTAACTAAGTACATCAACAAACTCAGTGTACATGTAACTAGCCACGTGAAAGCAAATTCACACAGTAATATTGGTATGCTTTATTGAATTTTCCTAAACTTTTCCTAAAATTTTCCAAAACTAAATTACGCTTCCTTGACAATTTCACGTACATGTACATGTACAGGATTTCCCCAGAGATGAAAGCATTAACTTCCCTGACTTTTCCAGGTTTTAAAAGTAATTTCTCTTACCACTGAAAGAGCAAAAATTTAACATACAGTATGTCAATCTAAGGAGTGCAACATTTGTTGCTTATTAAATTATAAACTGTAGATACTGACCAGTTTATTATTAATTTCTTCCACAGAATTGCTCGGCATCTCTTGATTTTTGTGTTTATCAGCTACTGTATGCAAGCCTGGGTTCTCCAAAGTAAGTCCATTTTCCCCAACTTTACCAGGCCATGCCAATGCTCCTGACAATTCCAGGTTCCCCATGCAGGTCTGGCGGAATTAACATTGAGCAAATTTAGTTACCATTTTTAATTGACAATTTATTATTAATTTCTTCCGCAGAATTGTTGGTCAACTTTTCATTTCTGTGTTAACCAATAACTAGATATATGTAAAACGCATCATTAATGCGCTGATTTTCCCTGACTTTTTCAAACTACATTCATAGAACCTGATCTTTCCAGGTTTTCAAGGTCTGAGGAAAACCTGATTGATTACAGCAAGAATTCTTCATTAAGGCATAAGTAAGAATTTTTGTAAGAATAAAAACAAATTGATAATGCAGAAATATCATTTCTTAGTTTCCGCACGAAGACATTGGTTTAATTAGAAGAAATAATTATATGACGTCACAGGTGTTGTACCCCCACTTTATAACTCGGGATTTAATTAAAAAGCGCAGCTGGTGAAATTCGTTACATACATGTAGGGCTTACGTGTTAAAATGAGCCAGCATATACTGTATGGTTAAAATCTGAAGGGACTTTTCGTAATTAACGAGAGAAGGAAGCGGTCAAAGGGGGGTTCACAATGTACAATATACAGTGTGGATACAAAGGTGTTGGTCCAATCGAGGCTTATACAAAAACCCCTAGCTGTCTGAAGGGAAAACTGATTGTGTTTGAGCGACGACAGCGCCGCTTCAAATCCTTCGGTTAACCACCTTGCTCAATGATGGATTTGCCCGATGCACAATGGCCCGTTGGATAATAAATCTAAGGCGAAGGAGAGACTACAATTCCACAACGGCCATCTTTGTTGACGCCTGGCCGCCATATTGAACGCCCCACAATGGCCGCACCCGGTGCATTGTGGGAGACGCGTGGCGCTCATCAATCTTCTTCGCAACGCTTTTCCAACGTCATTGTGTCAGCAACAAATTTGCAACGACCCCCATTTTTCACAGGCAGATGACAACGCCAAAAGAAGGATAAACAATATGCAAATGCGCTGACGTGTAATTTCAAAGGTTGGCACTTCATTTCCCACATGGCTCTTGGCACAACAGCCAGCAGCGTACTGTATGGATTCGATAAATGTTTACTTTGGGACCTTCAAAACGCCCACCCATTCATTGCTGGCTTTGCACTGTCAATGCCGCATGGGCACAACTGCTGCAGTGACCGAGAAACCTTATTAATTACATGAAAAAAATGGACTCAATATCGTATTCTCGATAATTCAAAACCACGTTTCTGTAAAGTTGCCATAAACTTTTAAAAAGTGAGTTGGATCGAGTGTCTTCTAGCAGTAGCATGTGACTAGTGAAAAAGCACAAATTTCCATTAACATCACATTACCCCAATATCGTACATTACATTGCGTGCTTAACCAAAAGCAAGCACTGACACAGCGTTTACATGTACATGTACATGCAGGCCTGTTGCATCGCTTGACTTTTGTGTAAACTTATAATTAGCCAAAAAGATACTGCAATTTTTGTGTAACTATCTTGCAAACTGGTATAGTGTACTGTAACTTTTGTGTAAACTAATAATTATATACAGTGTTACTGTAACTTTTGTGTAAACTAATAATTATATACAGTGTTACTGTAACTTTTGTGTCAACTACTAATCGACACCGAGTCAAAAGATGGCCCTCCTGACTATGTCAGCCTTGCATTTACCGTTTATCAAAACAGTGTACATGTAATATAAAAATCTAAAGACTGAAAACAAAGTCTTGACATGATCAAGTCAATAAAAGATAAGACTATCAAGCTTGCAACAGAAGCAAGCACTTGCTGTTGATATTATCTACAATCGATATATATTGTCTATTAAAAAAAACTACTCAAAATTTGTTGTTTCTTTTCGAAACTTTTTGGGTCTATCTCCTGTTTTTACACAATAAGTTTAAGCAATAAATGTAGCATTCCGTATACTGGCCAATGTCTAAACATTGTATTTTCCAATGGTCACGATGGTAAGGAAAAATTTTAAAAGCTGCAAGTCAGGGAATTTTTAAGTTTCATATCTGGAGGAATCCTACATATATGGGACTTGAAGGACCCAACAAATTGACGCATGTATATAATGGTACCATGTCACGCAACGTCATATAATCACCAATGAGAAACAGTGGGGTAGTTGATGGGGTACTACTGATGGACCCTTCCTCAATCAAACAGCTATTCAAAACTGGGAAAATTCTCAAGCAAAAAAAAGCTTCAATTCATCATCAACTGGTCTCAGTCTCATCAGTTTTAATCCAGCATCGTATTAAGGGTGAGTTAATAAGAGGTCCGAGCTTGAGTTTGACAAACACCAGGCCAGCACAATCTCTCCGTAATTATAATTCAATGGAGGCTCTAATGACATATTCCAGTTTTCACGAAATAACGTCCGAACTAGATAAAGGTCCATCATTATCTCCATTGTGCGTCAACCGCCATTATAATTAGAGATTTCAATTGAAATATCCCAATGGGCCAGGTGCTGCTTCCCCGCTGGTCAAACGGACCATGATTACGAAACCGTGTCCGCAGCGCCACCATCGATTAATAGCGAAAAACTAATTACAAATCCAATTAAATAAGCATGAATCCATAAACCGCAATCTCTAATAACGCGAGCTTAATACGATTACACGTTATAAGCTAATGAAACGAAAGAAATTATCCGCGCCAGTGTCCGGCTGGATGGACAGATGGACAGTGGTCATCCCCTAACGTGTGTTCATCCAGAAAGTCCACTATAATGATGGCAAATTTCACTTGATACGGCTTGCAGTTCAAGAGCTACATTTTCAATGTCAAAATGTACAGACGAATACGATTCAAGTACGTGTATAAAGAAAGAATGCCCAGAGGAATATGTAAGACTTCTGTAAGTGGATGCTGCGACATATGTCAGTTAATGCAAAAAACCAAAAAAAAAAAAAAAATGAAGACATCACTTAAGATGCTTGCTGTAGGCATTAGAACAATATCTGAACACTAGCTATGGATTCTAATAAAATTCAACATTACAAATACGGGGTGATCATAAATCCTACCCTTGTTACAAACATTAATTTTCAAAAGTTGAGTTACAAGGAACAAATTTTGCAAAAAGGTAGAGGAAATCCTAAAGTTTTTTTGGGGATTCCACAGCTTTAGTGAAATAAAATCCCCTGACTTGCCCAGGTTTCCAAGGATTCCTAATTTCTGTGGGAACCCTGTTTTTTAGCCAAACACGTGAAATAAAATACGTTACGAGTTCTCCTACCTTATTCCATAAATTCATACCTTGTAAATATGTATATTAAGAATATATATATATATATATTTTGGATATATTATCCATATATTAAAAATTTGCAAAATTTACCTGATTTCATATAATTATTATATTGCACATATAGTTGTACACACATGTTTTCCATTATAATGTGACATTCACAGCCATCTGTACGAGATGGAGATGCAGTGTTATAACTTGGGGTTATAATTTTTCGTTTTTATTTACTATTTATTGACTTAATTTTATTCCGCACAGCCCTCTTGAGTGTTTAGATTAAATATACATTTCCAAATTGCTTTTGCACAAATATTTTGGTAATAATATTTAATGTCGACATACATGATACGGACTGTATTCATGATATACCGGGTTAAAATGACCTCCTCACTATTTCAGCCGCACCCGGTATTAAGAATATATTGTCCATTATATTTTAATAATATATTTTCCATAAGATATCATTATATATTTTGAAAAACATTCTTAATACAATATGAATACTGTATATTTGTCTTCGATATAAATTATTACCAAAATATTTGTCATATATCACAAATATAATTCCTTTTCAAAAATATATAAGAATATACATGTACATGTATCAGTATATTTCTAATATATTACTCGCATATAATTTTCTCCATAGGGGAGGATATTATGATCTCAATGTATTCGATAACTTGTTTTAAGCCATATACAAAGTCTGGTTATGATATTATGAATTTGGTGGTTTGGCAAACTCCAAATGTCGATTAAGTGAACTACATAGCAGAAATGCTTCTCTCCAATCGTAAATAAAACGTAACTGGATCTAATTCCTCCACATTTTGGTTGCATTTTTTATCTGCATTTCAATTTCTGGCTTTTGGTTATATTTGTACGTATTTCTTCGTTTCTAAATGCTATCCATATGCAACTCACGAACTGCAATTTCAGAGCACGTTTGGCCAAAAAGTCGAAAATTGTCGTGACTACAGCAAGGAACAAGAGGGCTGGTCCCTTCCAGTTTCAATTTAAAATTCAAACAAGACTGTCATTTTACAAGGAGGAAAGAGTTGCCAATGATAATTGTGGCTCGACGACAGACTGCATGGTGACAAACATGCTCCCCATATGGGGAACCCGCCCCAGAACCCGGTTTACCAAACATGTCCATATGGCATGTAAAGTACATGGGGAATATGTCATGAGCATTAATTATCAAAAACAGGTGCAATTCATTTCGTGGCGTATACCAGCTGGGTATTTAAGGGAAAACTTATCTGATTCAGCACTGTAAAGATAACGTCAACTACATTTTCTGTCAGTTCGGACACATGCAATGACAGCCACAATATGACAACAAAATCATACATGAACGAGCCATAGTACGTGTCAGGCTAAGAGTATGCTTTTCACTCTGCCCTCTTGTGGACGTTACGAACCTCCGCACTTGATTTATATAAGAATGTGTAAGTACGCCATCATTAATTACTAACGAAAACCAGGTGGACAACCCTAGACACAATTTTAGGAGAACTATATTCTTACGCAGCATTAGACAAGCAGTAAATCGGTATGATAATACTGATAGAGAGCAGAACGAAATTGACCTGACAACTACTGTTGTGACCTAGCTACGATAGAACCTGCCTTAAGTGATATTCATGAGATATGCTCTGCGCGTTTATAATTTTGGTCAATTTTCTGCATTACGAACTGTAGTATTCATTTACAAACGCTTTAGTATCAATAAAACCACTCAAATTTTCAAGTTGATTTCCCTGACATTTCCTCTCACGTTTTAATTTTCCTGACATTCCCTGACCTCCCATAAAGTGGGAAGCCTGGGCAACAAAAAAATTAATATGAAGATATGGAGGTTTATTAGATTTAACATGGGTCCCTCGTTGGGACTGGCAGCTGATATTAGTTTAGAGAGGAAATTAGTTTCCATTGCATTTGTTTAGACAGGTTCTACCGCAGTACCATGGGCAAATTGGTGTTATTCATTGGTTTTCATTTGGTCGTAGAACTGTATCCAATCATGGATAGTATATTTTTATTTATTGTCTGGCAGATCATAAAATCTGGCGCATTTTATGAAAATGCTCCTTCCAGATTTTCACAGCAACATTTAGCCTTGAAGCAGGTGCCTTTTCGAAAGGAAAAGGTATCAACTGCTCCGAGGAAATTAATTGAATATTCAATAAACTTATTCTTGCAATTTATAAAACAGATGGGAAATCAATAAATGGGTGCAGGCACTTGCAATGCGAATAAATTTCCATTTGGGAAACGACTTTTTTCTACTTAACGTCGTAGCCAAGCAGCAATGAAGCAACCAGCACATCTACATCTAGGATCCTTCATTAAAATGCATTTGCAGTAAAATTCTGAGGCTAAAAGACAACCCCCTCCCTACACTCTATGGGGATGTGATTGGCATTTTCAAGAATATCGATTAGTTTGCACGGAGGAGAATGGTAGAATGAGGATAGTCTCCATAGTCTCCTCAGTTTTTTTTACATATTTGGGTCATAAAAAGGTAATTTACCTTCGCAGTACTTCACCAGATCTCGCATCCTTTGAATCTTAAACGGACTCATTAGCATTTCCAATTTGAATTTTCACATCGAAATGAGCTGGGATATGAATACTGATAAATAGGAGTTTATGAGAAATGCCAGCATACAGTCTCATAAATTTCGACTGGGAACACCATGGGGTTAAAAATGATTCGAAATTCATTAATTACATAAGTACTGTAATAGCAGGTAAGCTGATATGCAAATCACCGATAAGATCACTGATATTCAAAGGTGAAATCGTTGAATTTCCATCACTGAACCTCAGTGAAATTTAACTACCTAATGTGTTCATTTGAAATATGATATCCTGTCAGACTTGCTATGATAACTACATTTTCCCAGTCGTCTTATTCTTTTTTCTACAGTTTCCTATCGTGCTGACGTGCAAGACGTCGTGGTCCAATGACGTACATGTAGGTCAGTATCTATGCCAATTTCTGTATTATTAATTAAATAAAGTCTGATTGAATCAGAAACCTATTTCCTGCATGGCTTCCGAGATCAATACTCTAGTTTTTTTTATATTAGAAAAAAGTCTGACTAAACAACAATCTTTGACAAAAAAGAAGTAAAATGAACAAATATCAAAGGAAACGTGGTTAACACTGATATACCAAATAAACTATAAAAAATGAACAAATATCAAAGGAAACGTGGTTAACACTGATATACCAAATAAACTATAAAAACTGCTTTACACGCCACCTAGTGTCAAGCTCGAAAGCAGCGCCATCTAGCAGCAATTTGATGGGATTACTTAATAGCGAAATAAACCAAATGGATATCGTTGCCTTACCCAACTATTTGGTGATTAGTTGTAAACAAAATCGAATCAAAATTGACACTTACCTAGAAAGAAAGATAAATTTATTAAGACAACTCTCATACGTGTATACATACAGTATATTAATTTGCAAAATTAAAAAGACATTGTAAATTGAATTTCCAAAATACACTGCTAAACATTAAGCTTTAATTTAACACCATCTTTATTCAGAGTACACCATTAAGACATCCTGCTCAAATTCACTAAATATCATATCTAATGCATAAGTAAACTTTATGCTTAACGACTTGGAAGCAACTGTAATGTAATTGCAATTACAGGATGCCTGCAACGTGTCAGTTCAATATTTTTAAATGAAAAAAATGCCATATCAGCTAAAGGTACTCCTTGCAACGTTCCAAGTAAAACAAAATAATCAACTATAAAAGCTTCGCCATTGTTAACCACCATGAAACAAAGCCAAACTATCAACAATAGTACGTGTATTGTTGCCTTTTATGACATGATGGAATAAATCTTGGAAATTCTAGTCCTGGAAAATTCCGAGAATTCATTTTGATAATGAACTTGAATCTCATGATACCAAATTAAAAACAACCCATAATGGCAGTTGGTTCAATAACAGCCAAAAAGGGCAAACCAATGTTATCATTATATTGGTTTATATTATATTGTATTATATATATATATTATATTGGCTCTATTGAGTATCTAATACTTATTTTAGCAAAGTATTTGATAC
The DNA here is from genome assembly GCA_034687865.1 of Kryphioiulus occultus. NCBI lineage: Eukaryota > Metazoa > Arthropoda > Diplopoda > Julida > Julidae > Kryphioiulus > Kryphioiulus occultus. The sequence goes on along the minus strand of JAQGAF010000029.1, from coordinate 28,602 downwards.
GATGTAAGTATCAGAATTTAAAAGAAATAAAGGATTTGATTAATTCACATTGAAATATATTCAATTTTCCACATATCATCCGCATTGTGAACACTGAAAAATCGACATAAGTACGTTAGCACAATAAACATGGTACCTTTGACCATCTTGACATTCTGGTTTCGGTAAACACTAAATATCCAATAAACTGACCGCCGCCTTGGCACAAAAAACAGCACGCAATGTCAGCAAAAAATAAAATAAACAAGCTCCAATATAGGAAAACCCAGCTTAATTTGCCTCTATCGTTCAGCTAATAAACCAGCTTCAAGATATTATTGGATAAAAAAATGTCAAAAGTAATCACCAAAAAAAATAATAAAACGACCAAGATAAGTGGAATCTAAAGTGGTTCATCTTCGCATGTAAATTAATAAATCAGTATAGATATAAGAAAATATTTTGACATATCAATTGATAATTAATGGAATATTTATTTATACATTTATATGGCATGCTTAATACATTAATTAATGAGAGAAAAAAAAGTTGCTGTGATGTTTGCCCGAGTGATAACATTGGTTTGACCTTTTTTGGTTGTTATTGAACCAACTTCCATTATGGGTGGTTTTTAATTTGGTATCATGAGGTTCAAGTTCATTATCAAAATGAATTCTCGGAATTTTTCAGGGCTATAATTTCCAAGATTTACTCCATCATGACATAAAAGGCAACAATACACGTACTATTGTTGAGAGTTTGGCTTTGTTTCATAGTGGATAACAATGGCGAAGCTTTTAGTTGCCGATTTTACGTTTTACGTGGTACGTTGCCAGGAGTAAGGATCGTTGCTTTTAATTTTTAACACGATTTCATGATTGTTGCCAGGATTAAAAGATTAAAGAAAAGCAAATGGCCACATCCATGAGGGGTGGCGATAAAACAAAATAAGATTAGAAGCCAAGATCTAACCTAAATGGCGGATGTCCATTATTTCAACAAGATCAATAAATTTAAAATGAAGAAAAAAAGTTGCCCAACATGGCGAATAAAATATTATTGGCACGTTTTCTGACGTGTTGAGAATACCTGAGCTGGCACATAGACCGTTTCTCCTCATTTGCGACAATAAAAGCATTTTTAAAAAAGCTAACCTATTTATGACTACAATAAACAAGTCTAGGAAGAAAAAAAACACTGACACGACATGCTTTGTAATTCTTAAGCCGAAACGCAATCCCCAAGATTTCTGAGCAATTAAAAACAAGTTAGCCATTATGAACATAGGCACGAAGTGCAAGAGTTGTTGTTTTATCGAAATATTGGCCATATAACTGGGCACACGAAGGGCCATTTACTCCATTTCGTGGCACGAATTTAATGGACGAGAAAAAACGATGACATCCAATTAAAAAATTGGGTAATATTATTTAAATGATCTCCAAAACAACTGCACCACTTAATGCTCGAAGTTTGTTATGTAGTTCCCACGGTGAAAAACACCAGTCACATACACTGTACATGGTTCCCGAGTATTTTTAAAATGAAATTAGCTGACTTTCCAGGTTTTCCATGACCTTTTTGAAGGTTTCCATCAAATTCCATGAACGAAAAAACTGACAACGTTTCATTGTTATACTTAATATGCACAGACAAATGATATTTTTTGAAAAAATGATGAAAACAAATTCAACCGATTAGTATGCTAAATAAGCATAAGGGATTTTTTATCTACTGTAATTATGACATTTAGTTGTCTCCACTGTTTATCTTAGAAGTTAACTTGATAAGTAAATTACATTATCTCTTGCTTCATTAGCATACGTCATCCACTCAGTATTTGAAAAGGATTGATAGCCTAGGCCTAAATGCGTTTTGTAACGTCTTCAGTACAAGTTTAAGCTTATTAACTAAAGCATGCAATTTACATGTATAGTTGTCCCACCCTCTGGTTTGCAAACATGAAAAAACACCTCATGTAGACAATATTGGTTGACGTAAATCATTTGGAGCAGGATATAATCCGCAGTATGTGCATATCAAATTTGTATAATACAGATTAGACCCTGCTTTATCCTTTTTATGTTCTCGTTTGTTTTTGCATTTTTTTTCTTTTTCGGTGTGTTTCATCCTAAGTTAAACTAGCCTAACAGTGTAAGTTTCTTATTTAGCTGCCCATCCGCCAGGCAATCACCACCAGCCTACGAGCCTTTAGGAAAAGCTCACTTTCTCGAGTGTTAATGGCGGATCAGGGTCTAATGTTTAGTAACAACAAAAAATTAGGGGCAATCCCTGATCACTGTTTGGCATATTCATACTACTTAGCTACGGAATGAAAATTAGTCCACGACTACAGTACTTGGCAAATACTTTGAAAATTAAAAATCTTGCGCACAATAGAATTTCATGACCAGCATGAGAAATTCTGATTTATTTTCCATTAACACCCAAATTCCAGGATTTTACCAGGTCGTGCATGGGAGTCTGGGAAGGTAAAAGAATTGTGATTTCAACGAAGACAATTACTATAGTTATCTGGTTGAGTGAAAAGCTAGTTGAACGATCCATATTACGTTTTTGTTTTTTGTTTTTTTCCAAATAGAAGTTTGTTTCGAATTTATTTGGAAAACGGCACCGATTGGGACGTTTTCCCATCGTTGATTTCTCGTAAGTGCTCGTTACTACACAGCCCAGCTTTTATCTTCCAGCAAATTAAGGTGTTGAGATGAAACACTCGACTGTCATTAATGCACCTTAAACTTTCGTTTGATTTCCCTCGTCAAACGTCGAATCACCGAGTGACCAGTGGCTAACAAATGGTATTATCTGCCTGCTTGGTTATGCACTGATGGGTTCCTCCCACCATAATGGAAATTGATGTTGCCAAATGGCTTTGGGGGAGAGGGCATTATTATTGCAAGGTGTGAACCGTAATTAGAAATCAGTTTCTGCCATGTTCGGATGACTTCTGACCAATGGGAACAATGGGGTTCAAGTGGCGTGAAGTGCTGGCCAATGATCAGCGACGGTCTCAACTGGTCAGAAATTTCGTTCAAGTTTTTTGTGTACAGTTGCACGAATTGTCTTAATCGAATCTTGATGGGTTTTTTATGGACGTGCGTGACATGCGAGTTGTCATTGACTGCAGCGCCACCTTAAACAACAATGGGATTTGGTGCATCAGAGGACCCCACTTCTGTTACCTGCGAGATATCTATCTGTATTGAATAATGACTCACGATATGGCCAAAGTGCTTTGTTCTGCTTATTCATCCAGTTGCTTAGAAAAAGCCAAATTCAGGGAAAAGTGAAGGTGTGGTTTAGCTCCAATAAATGGATTTGTGCCAACAACGAAACAATTAACTCGCTCTGTACCATAATTTTTTTTGCAACTCAATTTCCTTGACTTTACCTAACCAAATCTGATCAATTTCGCTGTCTTATCAAATAAAAAATATCACATTTAAGTAAATTTAACTTTATTTTCCAAACTTTGCCCATTCAAGTATCTGACATGTATCTGATTTGTTTTACAATTTTCATTTAATATTTTTGGAGAAAAAATCGCATTTTCATTCGCCACGACCGCAAAAAAATCTAAAAAAATTATATGGGTGTTAATATTAACATTGAGCAATGCCTGCAAATTAACATTTAAGGGAATGCAGTAAGCGAAATTGGTAAAAAAAAATGTAGTCCTAATGCAATTTTGAAGACATTCTTAGAAATATTAATATTCAAGAGAATACTGTATGCCTTTTTTGTTTAAAAAAAACTAGATCATATATAAGTAGGAGACATTTTTAGAAAAATCAGATCTTAAATGATGAATTTTAGACTACCTGATATATTTTTCTTTGCCACAGCAATTTGCAGTAAAATATAAGAACACTTGACAAACTCTTTCCCTGGCCAACCCAAGAAATTGTCCCTCAATTTAAACATATTTCTATGATGGATTTTAGCTCGTTTCTTTAAAAGGGAGCGCCATAGGCGAAAGTTTTGAAAAACTACTGGAAATAACAAATTGTAGATGTCAAAAAATTGAAATTCAAAATTTTTTGAAAGTTATCCCTGACTCCCACCTGACTTTTTGGGCAAAATGTCCACATTTCCCTGACTTTCCCTAACGGAACGAACCCTGTTTTAATCAAAATCTAAAATAGTGGCTAAATATCGAGATGAACTTTCTGAGCATGGAGTAGATTTAATCTCGTTCATTTTTTGGTGAGAAATTGTTATGGCAAGTACAGACTACAGATTAGATCTACCTGCTACGAAGGTGAAGTTAATTCGCCAATCTCGAAATGGGTTGGATGACTTTCCCCATTACAAGGGGACGATTACCAGCAATTATATTTGGCCTTCGAAAGTAACGTTTTAATTGTTAAGGGGTTCGTAATATCAGGCGTGCACGAAAGGATAGCTAAACATCGAAAGATAACACTGGTGCAAGTTAGTTTTAATTAAAGGTAATGGCCAGGGGTCAGGGACCCCTCAATGCCTTCAGCAAAATATGGCGAGGAATTTGGATTACCAGTTACCCTGGATAGGTGACTATTACAATTTCCCGGAATGTCCCGAATAATTTACTTGCATGAATAAATTATTCAATTGTAATAAGACATCGTGATGGTGCGTGAGAAAATGCATGGGAAGAAGCAGTTACACACCTTATGTTATTCACGATTTATGTGGCAAACTTAATAATTTTATGAAACATGGCGTTGTTAATTCTAAGCTTCGTACTGTAGGCCTATGTGACACTAACTTAAGGGTGCAGGAAAACTTAAGCATTCCATCATAGGTTCCCACATTAATTTATTTTTAACATAGAAGTAACAGGTGTTATTTAAGTTTATTTTTAAAGAATATACAGTATACATATGCTTCTTTTCATAAATCTATACGAATTATAATAAATAATCAAAACATTCATTGAAATTAAATAAAATGGTGCCTTTTCCACATTTAACTTGCATCAATACAAGTACATGTAGATATAGGTTGAGTAGAGGGATTATTTTCACCCTTAATGCATGGGAAAAAACAATTACGCACCCTGGATTCGACAATGATTACTAACGATTTATGTGGAAAACTTAAAAATTTATCAAACATGCACGATGGTGTTAATGTTAAGCTTTCTACGTTACACTAACGTAATGGTGTAGGAAAGCAAGCCATTCCATCATAGGTTCCCACAATAATTTACTTTAAACATAAAAGAAACAGGTGGCATTTACGTATATTTTCGTGATTATATTTAATGAATTCTATAAACACAAATAAAAGCTAAAAAACCTCTTCAAATGAAATTAAGTTGGTGTCTTCCTCCCCCCCCCCCCATTTATATCATGATAGATGAGTTGAGGAATTATTTCCCACTTAATGCATGGGAAAAAACAATTACTCAACTCTGGATTTCACACTATTATAATTCACGATTTATGTGGCGAACTTAACAATTTTATGAAACAAAGCGCTTAAGAATAGGCATTGCATGTTATACTATAACTAAAGGGTGTATGAAATCTATGCATTCCATCGTAGGTTCCCACAATAAGTTCCTTTTAACATAAAAGTAACAGGTGGTATTTAAGTTCATTTTTAAGAGTATGCCTCTTTTCATGAATTCTGCGAAAATTCTAATAAAAATCAAAAAAATTCCTTGAAATGAAATAAAAATTGAGTTTCCTCCATTAATATCAACACAGGTTGAGATGAGGGATTATTTTCCCACCTTACTGCATATTAAGTACAGTGTAAGCTATTCATGTAAATTTTTAATTCAAAATTTGTCATTTTTTAAAAAGGCACCAGTTTCATTATACAGTATTACATTTTACCTACAGCAGGCCTAAGCACAGTTTTAGCTTTACATGTACCACCATCTTAACACACATTCTTGCTAAATACAAAAACAGTATTTTATAAAAGCCCTCATTCAATAATCTCTAAAGAGCAAATCGTGTTTAGTATCAACAAGAGCAAGCAATTTGGACACTTTCTATAGCGATAGCTATAAGGATCTAGAAATGCTCAGAAATTATAGCACCACTAGAAGCACCACCTGTGTACATACACTTTAATAACACCCAAGTTATGCTAATTAAACTGTTCTCACAAGCATACGAAACCATTTTCACATTAAAGATGCCAGGCTCGGAGCCTGCAAATTGCCTCCAATTTACCTAAAACCTGGTTGGACATGGACAACGTCCACTGTACAACAAAAAACACTCAAGAGCCAACAACAGCATCATTACTGAATATGCATGACAGAATTAAGGCATGCATACAGATAGTAAACGACATGTTTATTATACACGTAATGCCTTTTACTGTTTTCAGTGAATAAACTAGCGAACATTTTTCCTGTAAATGAGATGCAGCCCATGAGGAGCCCCAAAATGATGCAAGATCATTTCGCCAAAGTAAAGTCACACCCATTCACCTTGAAATAAGTTTCGTCACCATTGCCTCAAGACACGGTTACATTATAGTTAACTTCATTCACTCAGAAGTACAACTAACCAATACAAAATACAATTTTGATACTGACAAATTTCAGGTTTCAATCGAAAATTCCCTTAGTTTTCCAGGTTTTCCAAAGTCAACAAAAGACGTTATTAGTACCTGACACACATGTATTATTTGATATAAACCACGAGGAACCCAACTAGTGTACACGTACTGTACATGAAGCATGACCATGATATCATTTGAATGAAGTTGCACAAGTTTTAAGAAATAAGCCTCCCCGATTCCTTTCTTCCTTATCAAGAAAATTCTGGTTAACGTCTTATTAATTAATACAAAAGCTCACAATAGTCATGGCCACGTGTTCTACATGAACTGTATGATAATAGAGTTTGTGGCATGGGATATATGCTTCCTCTTCAAGAAAATTCTTGATAATGTCTTATTAATTAATACAAAAGCTCACAAGTAATCATGGCCACGTGTTCTATATGAACTGAATATGATGATAGAGTTTGTGACATGGGCTACTGTATAGTGTATGCATCAACTACAAAACGTTTTTTAAAAAAAATAAAAAACATATCTCCAAGTTATGAACTGAATAATTCTCATTATTAATGACCATGTCATAAACACATGGCCATAAACCAATTCCTAGAAACCGCACTTCATAGCTTTAATATACAGTGGTGCTCGAATTTCATTTCTCTGAATGCGGTCGTAACAATTCATTTCTTAAGGCTAGACCCAGCCTATTAAACGCACGCAACGACACGAAAATTGAGAAGAATAAGTAATAAAACCACTTCAACAACAACCAGCATATTTTAAAAGATTGCCAGCAATTTCGCCTCTTTTCAAAGAAATGCACAACCCAACGTCTTTTCTTTTCCACGTGTATACGCATCTTTTTTATGAAAAACATCTCGTTACTACCAAACTAAAATGTTATTTTATTCAAAAGGGAAAGTGAGACTGGTGGTTGGTAACAATGGCCAACAATTGAAAGTGCCCCCTATAAAAATAGTTGAACGTGGTTTTACAAGGTGAATATCACGAGTGAGATAAATTTCAACCGATGTTACCACGTTTGATTTATGCTTAATAAGAAAGACAACAAAAGAAAGTCGTGACGAGCCTTTTTCTGCAAATAGTATAATACCTTGTTCAGGACAATGGAGCCACAGCTAAGATCTCGATGGCCAAGCCAAGACATTAAAAAGCACGATTTGGGTAGTCTTGAAAATGCACTTTCTAAGATGCAAAAAATCGACGAAAATTTACTAATTTCAAATAACAGAAATGCCTATACTCGAGTACATGTAATATGCCAAGAACACCAATTGAGTTTGGCTTAGAAAGTGCCATAATCGTCTTAGAAAGAATTCAAGATGGCACAACACTTCGGTTGGAATTTAGAAGATCCACACACACAGAAACCGTTAATAATCAAGAAATGTATTATTCCCTGACCAAAAAGGACGTTATAATACGTAAGTATTGAGAGGTCTGTTAAAGACCAATCTTGAATTTATTCGCAAACTTTATTCCTACTTATTGATGCATCTTAGTGCCAACATCTTGAAGCAGTAAGACAGTGCACCACCAGTTGTTCAGTTTAATGAAAATATTGTTTCTCAATGTATTTTTTACCATTTCGGATATTAAACTTTGAAGTACGTCAATAAGCGGACCTAATCGACCAATAGATGAGGGGCGATAGACTCAAGGGTAGCTGCAGGACATACAGGCATACAGGGTTCCTCAATAGATGAAATTTATCATGTCTGCCTTTTCCAGGTTTTGAAAATTTACCTGACCACTCACCAATGTAAGTGCAAAAATATGGTACATGCCAACGTAAGGAATGCTACATTTACTGTATGTTATTTTTATGTTAATAGCTAGCCTAGAAAAATTGTATTAGGTTGAATTTCTGACATTTTCACCAATACCACGCTATTCCCTGACACTTTTTCAATTCCCTGGCATTCCATCACTTTCAAGAAAGTGTGAACCCTGAAATTTCTGGCACATAATTGCGTGTTATCTCTTTGATTTGCGTGTTAACCAATAACTACACTGTACTGTAGCTTTTCCAGCTAGGCTTTTCTCCAATTTTGTCACAAATAAAACTCCAAATCTCACTTATTTTGAAAACCTTCTGCGCCATGCCGATGAGAAACCGTGAAAAAAATAGTTATGGACGTGTCTATCACAAATGAAAGTTCGCTGCACTTTCAGTTTACTGTAATGGTTTTTGGTGTGCTAGTGAAGGATTTTTTCCCGAATCAGATTGCACTTCGTCTGCAGAAACCTATTGTGGAAAAAGCTCATTGTTGGGAAAACTTGGCTGAGAATTTGCATACACACCTGCAATTCCAGTTTGGTATTATTAATAACGATAGGCTGCCGTTGCCAGAAGTGGCCATCAGCCATTTGGGTTGGCAAAACCAATATTCAAAGTGTCAACCCAGATAATATATCAAGTGGCGGTTGGTATGGGGGCGAAGAAAAAGATTTCCTGCTTCTTTTCACAGAATTTCTCATTTGAATATTTATACAGGGTCCCGCAATTCAAGAAGAGGCAACGAAACCATTAAACGCACTCGGCTACACGTAAGAAGTTGCCAAGACGCTGAGATTCTTGGCTGTCAAGTCTGCCAACCTCTCGCAGAAGTCAAACACCACCGCCAGTTAAGTTTAATGAAATTTCAGCGAATTTGATGAAGAGTGATTAAAAATGCTAATCCCACAGCAATGGCAGATGTCCATTAAGACGAAAAGGCCCTCGAAAGAGCATAACCCAGTTAAACTCGGTATACCTTGATGGCAAAGTACACCTTGGGAATTTCAAAACGGATTATTTTGGCAAGGGGGACCAATTACCATGCTGTATAACAATCCCATCTCGTTTTATTTTTTGAATGCCTGCAGCGCATTTATCATTATACACTGTCTCCCGCTTTATCCTTCACCTTTGATTACTGCAAACCCTCTTCCATCTAAATTAAATACATTTTTTCGAGAAGAGTGTTATGTGTGCCAGGAAACAAAAAACGACAACATACAAGAAAAGAAAAATTCGGAGAGAAAAAAATGAACAAGTGGAATTTACGTCTTGAGGCAAACAGATTAATTCGAGGGTGATTTTCAGGATTCCCCCAGTATCAAAATTACGTTTTTATATAAAAAAAAATAAAATAAAATAAAAAATTCTACAAAAAATATTTCGTCCGCGGAAAAATCTGGCTGAGAACGAATAATTTCGTTTAAATTGAGAAGTATAGCCCTAGAGAAATTCCAGCAACCATAAAAAGCTCGAATCCCAATACGATATGTATGAACCCGACCTCCACAAACAGAAAACCAATTAAAAGAAATTTTATGGGGTTAATTGCCGTGCCATTTCAATTTTACGAGCAATTCAGAGCGTGGCGAATTTGATGCCGATTGGAAATTGTGCAAGGTCAATTAAACATATACATTGAACATGTACAAGTACTGTATGTATCGAATTTTTTAAATTGAGTTTGCAGACATGTTGATGTCATGCTCTTAAAAAAGTACAAGTTACTAAAAGGGGTTTGCACTAAAAGTAGATGGTGACAACTAACTTCTGAAAACGAAATTCTCTGAGTTTGCCAGGTTTTCTAGGGTCATATATTAATTTTTCCAAGTTAAAAAAATGCTTAATGATTAAAAACGTCATTATCGAATTTTTTCAAAAAATTAGATCTCAAATGGTAGGTTTTAGTCAACATTACCAAACAAACACATCACAATGATGGATTTTACTAACATTGCTTTGAAAAACTACGACAAATAATGGATTTTAGGTAGGATAGGTTTTGATTGAAATATTTTTTTTTTGGAAATACTTATACAAAACAAATATTAAGGGGATTTTTTAAAAATTAGATCATCAATAATGCTATCCTAGACTATTTTGGAAATTTCAAAAATATTAAAATTAACAGAAAGTAACTAAACGAAAATTGAATAAATAATTATCAGAAATAACACAATTTCAAAACGTTTTTAGCTTTTGGCCCTTTGCTAAAAACCCAAGTGGTATTTTTTTAGTTTAAGAAAACCTTGAGACGTCCATTGTACCCGAAGCCAAATATTTATCGTCGATTTAGTTCACTGAGGAAATAATTTGAAGATTTCTAAAGAAAAGTTTAAGTCTGGAAAAAAATGACGCCCCTGCAGCGGCTGTTAGCCATCACAGATAATCGCTGGTTAACTGCTCAATTTGACAACAACCTCTGAAAGTCATGGGGGCTGAAATTACGAACGACCACCTTAATTTACAATTTTCTTTGTTGCCAAGGTTAGAAGGGAATATTTACGAGGGCATAACCTGCTCAACTGCCCATAGTTATTTCCTGTTTACCAACCTGGTAAATGAGCAATCATATTCATGACGAATGCTTTTGTTTTATTTTTGTATATGCAGGTACTTTCCCAATTGTGTCAGTCTATTAGAATATCATGCAGGCATCGATTCTCATGTCTATGTTAATCATTAACACAACATTAAAACCAAATTGAGGATTGATATAGCAAAACAATCAGTATGGTATCAACATGGTATTCCATGTCGTTTCCATAAAAGTAACAAAAATCTCATCCTCTTCAAATTTGGAATGTACAGTGTTTAAAAAAGTCTTAGTAGCAGACTAAAACAGAGTGTCTACTGGACTTGGTATTGCAAATGGCACGACTTTTCAGTGAATTTTTCATAACTTCAAAAATGTTTCGATATTTATTAGAATATGGGACCGTTCCAGTTTTCATCACAAAATTACAGTTATTTAAGATAACCCTCCTCCCTATTAACGACATGATCACATGTCATTTTTGCAAAACTGGGTGACAAATGATGATTTTTAAACCACATTTTTATTTTGTGAATCAATCAAAGGGAAAAATTTCATGACCCTAATGTAAATATGACTTTTCCATGACTTCCAGGGTAGACACCCTGTAATAAATTGGGGGTACCCATTTCGTACCGCATATCTTTGCTGATCTTAGGGTAGCCTACTGAGATGAATAACCATGCATAATTAATTTAATGCTATTTAGAACCGTTCGTTTTTAATTTGCTTTGTTTTCTGATAAAATTTAAATTTTACACCGTCCAGACTTGTGTTGCAAAGATAAAAAGGTTGTTGACTGTATATGGGACGCCCTATATACTCGTACTTTAGTCAGTATGAACATTACGTTGCCAGCACTAAAAATCGATAAATTGTAGCAAAACACCTACCCACATATTTCTGGCGAATGACCAGGTACATAACATATCCAAGTAAACTTACCTAAAAATGAAAAAAAAAAACAGGAATTAGATAACGAAATACCGTGAAGGTTTTGAATGGCTATGAAAATTGTTCTCATGCTAGAGTTAAGAAACTACACTGTATCGAATAATTAAATTCATTAAATACGACGCGAAACGACAATTGATGAAACATGATACAAGCCAGGCATTGTTCAGAAGTAAAGGGATGCTGAAATGCATTATGGGAAACGTGTTGTGTCAGAATCACAAGAGGGAATTCAATGAGTAATTTTCCCCTAACCTCACCAGTGCCTTTCAAGCTTGAAAATTGCCAGACGCGAACGCATCTAACCCCAGATATTAAGTTATCAAAATGAATATGGCAGTTTTAAGACAGGCAAACAAAAACTAGTTTACACATCCTGTAATAATATCGCCTGGAAATTTTAATTTCACAAAGGGATGGATAGCAACATTTATGCAAGAGGAAGACAAGGGGTGCTTGTCAAACGGATGACCAGGAAGACGATAGCAATTTTAATTATGTTTTTATTGCGCGCCATTTAATTTCCAGGCAATTAATAGCGGCATTAAAGCAGTCAGAAACAATAACTCAGCTGGATTTAAATTATTCCTCACGCTATCACGTTCGTCAACGGGCGTTTTCGGCAAAAACTAAAATGCACTAATAATTAACTTTGAAAACAAACAGTACACACGCAACTAACTTTTCACCAGCTTTTACAATATTTATCAAAACACTGCATGTAACCATACCTTTATAGTTTTTAATCTCTCTGATTCTCAAGCCATATTGCCATATCACTTAGTTTAAAGTCATTCCCTGATAACTTTCAGTCATTCGTTGATATTTTCCATAAGAGTTTTAAAAAATAAGAAAAATTGTTGTTTTTTATCCCAAACTTTTATAAAAGATGATGACAAATCTAATTACCAAAAAACATTAGTATTCATCACCAGACCTGGCAAACCATAGTCTGAAAAAAGAAGACTAGAGAAATTCCAAACTTTTCAATTCTTTTCTTGCCAACTCTTGGGAAAACCAAACCGTTTCTCTGAATACATTTTATTTTTTTTATTTTTTTTTAAATTGTCATTCTGGATCGATGAACTATTCGCGACATTTAATACCCACACGAATAAAACAACAGTAAAGCAGCAAAACGAAACGAGCAGTTTGAAATTGCTCGTCTTACGCGAGTGTGCCAGCGACAAGATAATTGTATTTTACATGCAGATTTACACGAATATATAAATTCCCCTCTCCATTTTGAAAGGCATATAAATTTACGAAGGCAATTCTTCACAGAAACCATAGTTATTCCCAATTGACTCACTTCCATATTCATGTATTTCAAGGCTTCCTGGATTTCAATAAAAACTAATGCGAGGATCGAACACTTTACTTAAAATCGAGGAAAATTTTAAGAAACGAATCCAAGAAAGTTTTCGCCAAGATCGATTTCATGGTCTTCTATCCTATTTCCAATTTTCTAACAACTTCTTACAATGAATTAGTGAGACGTTTGGCTTTCCTCATAGAAAATTAACTTCTGATACTGACATTGGGTTTCATTTGCTTTGCCACAGGGCGTTTGACAACAAACAGGCAACTGACCATAAAGCTGATCATGTGGCAGAGAACGCTGGTCATCAACTGGCCACAGTCCACTATGCCTACAGCCATGGCAACTACTGTTCATTAAGGAGAACATTTCGTTAATTGCTGGCTCGTAAAGCATTGTGTCTTCATGGTATAGTCTCTGGTACATACTGTACGTTTCCTCCAAACCATCTTATTCAATCGTTAAAAGACCCAAATGACGTCATAATCGTACAACGTGAATTCGAACACCATTTCATACTCGATATTTCCGGAAATGTGTAAAACTATTAATTTCAAATCGATTATGAAACAAAGATTGAGAATTCATTTGATGCATCAGGAAACAATGATGTGGTATTCAAATATAAAAAAACAATTCTGCAACATTATGCAGAATGGATTGGATAACTTCAGGCTGCTACGATGAAAACATCGACAAAGGACAACTAAACAACTTAAAACTGAAAAACTTTTAACATTTGAATTATTAAATCTTTAAATCGAAAATCCTTCGCCATGAGTTTTAAGTTATTCAACTTGATTTCAACTATTCAACTAAATTTGAGAACATTACACATGTTTTCACGGTTCGGATATACTACGATAAATTCACTGACCCAAATGTGCATCAAATGTCATGTACATTTTACCCCTACTTGTCCAATAGACAAGAATGTCCTCTAGTCCTAGCAGTCGGAATGTATCTTTTTATGCTTTTTAATTTTTTATCTTGTGCTTAACCGAATCTATCCAAACCTTAACTAACCTGAAAAAAAATATATAAATATACCAAATATTTCTTATTTTTTGCGTCACATAGCCACAGGCAATCATTGCAAGCCTGCGAGCCACTAGGAGAAGCCAACTTTCTCAGTGGTTGCGGGAAAAGTGCAGCAGAAGGGATTATACCGAAGTATAGCCCAGTTTCAGCCAGTAAAAGGTGACTGAAAGTCTATCAAAGGGTAACTGACTCAATGACATCTGAAACTTCTAAACTCATATCCACACCTAAAGGAAACATTTCGTAGAAACATGGTTTCTGGAAACAAATTCCTCAAAACGTTTCCTCATTTTTAGCATGGAAACAAGTTTGAGGAAACATTTGAAGCCTTTTTCATCCAACATGCTAGAAATGAAGAAACATTTTGAGGAAATTGTTTCCAGAAACCATGTTTCTAGGAAAAGTTTTCCAGGGGTGGACAAGGCTAAAGAAAACCTGAAAATTTCCTTGTTTAACATCTATTACCGGCGTGTCCTTAGACCTCAAACTTTCACTCCAGCACATTCTGAGCACCTGTAACATCTCAATTAATTAACGATGGCTGGGAATACGCAACAAGCAACTTGTGGACATACTAGAGTTAATACGAAGCCGCTCATTAGAGTCGTTTCGCCTTTTTCGTGATTTATAAACCGTATAGCAATAAAATAATCTACAAACGTAAAATGCAAAAACGAGCAAATGGCAATTATCTGCCAACAAGTGTTTTTGGAGCCGATAGGCTCGCCAGGGACATGTTAATAACGCTGATCTAGCGTTTTACCCTATCATGAAAACACGGTATATCTAATTATAATTTAAAGTGAAACCGGTTTGTTTCAAGTGTTAATTTCTCCCAAAAAACGCTGAAAACGAAACGTGGAAGTTGGTGAGGTTTTTTAGACAAAAAAGTGGCCGAAGTGAAAAGGCCAGTGGCCTGCGTGTAAAACCACAGCCAACTGAGTCAACCCCTGGGCAAAAGGTGTTATAAATGTGTTGCCTTCCACGCCTAGTGGCCATCACTAACTGCCCAAATTTACATTCAACGCTATCGTTCGTGTGGGTTTTTAAACGAGTTGATTACAAACATTTCTCTTCCAAATAATGGGTCAGGCAGGGAAGAGTGAAGCGTGAACGTTAAAACATTTTCCTGCATGCATCAAAAATTTATAGCACTTGAAACAGCTCTGAAAACACGCATAAACGAATGTTTGTAACTTGAATTTTTAACAAGTAACTTAAGTTTCATTACAGGTGTACGAGCTTTCACTAGGGAAAACAAACTAGTGGTAGTTAACACTAAGGTGTCTGATTTTGAGAAGGGATGTAAAAATTGATTTGACGTGGGAACGTTCAAGTATTATGTCATCACTTTATTGCCATCATTTATATTCAAACCCCCATAAATGATGACAATCATGCATTGACCAAAACCAAAAAGTTGTCGATTTCAGCGAACTTGTTATAAAAAATCAGATCAGAAATGAATTTTAGCTCATGAAAGTAATGATGAAGCAAATTACATGAAAAATAATCTCAGAGGCAACACTACCACAAATGATGGATTTTAACGCAGTGTTATAAAACAGCAATGATCAGATCGTCATTTCCAGACTGCACGTCCAAATGAGGACATAAATCAAGCATATTTTAAGTGTAATCATTGACCAACAAGCTTTTGATTTGGGTAAACTTTTTATAACAAAATAGATCAGAAATTATGAATTTTAAACCATAAAAATTATAATGCATCAAATTATATGAAGTAAACCGCAGTAGGCAAATTTCTTTGCAAAACTATCAAAAATGTTGAATTTTAACCCATTGTTTCATCTACCAGCAATGATGACATCATCATTTTCAGACCCTTACTCTCCAACGAAAAAAAAAACGATACAGGAGAATTTTTTTACAATACAATACAATAGCATAAAATCGTATAATATGACGACATAATACTTAAACATCGTCATCTCCATATTTTCAAGAGTTACGTGTAGAAACAAAATGGCATATCAGAACAAAGTGCATGAATCAGAGGGTGGTTCAGAAACACGAGTGATGAATCAGTACTGAAGCTGGCAAATAGCGTCTGCCATTATGACTACACCGCAAACTAACCACACCTGTGTCTCGTAGACAAGTGACCTTTGGTCAGCCACCAGCTTCCTCTTACAAGAATGTGCCAAGAGTCATAAGCATTGGCGCCATCTGAACATCCAAAGCATAATCCATCCAAGGCTGGGCAACACCACCATTCGCAAGATGCAGGTAAAGTGCAATTCTGAGCACAGACATTGAGTTTTGGGTTTTCAGGGCCCTTGGAAGCCTTAACACGGCCAATTACAAATGCCAAACACGAAAATTTCTCCACTCAAGAGACCGTAACAAGTAGGCGAGGAGAGCAGATTGAGCAGAATAAAGTCATGAGTGATTCTGGGGGGTTTGAAAACGCATTTCCGAATAGGTTTTTCAAAACGCCAAGAAGTGCTTTACAATGTGCACGGGGGCGAGCATTTTACGAGATGGTTGGCAAATTTTCATTCAGAGTCTCGAGAGCAACGGCATAAAACGCCCAATGGAGCACTTAGAGAACGCAATGGACTGGCAAATATGGCGGAGTCCGAGTTGGAGGGGGTCGTACAGTGACCACTCAAAATCAACAGAGCCAAGCTCAGGCACGGAGAAGGGCAGAGGCAAACAAAAACAGCAAACACAGAAATACTTGTGGAGAGAGTGACCCTGGCGTATCAGCAAACAGATTGTGTAGCACCTCAGGTGTTGTTTGGTTTTGTGCCTGAAGAGGACGTAATACGAAGGAAAAAGCACATTTAATCGCCCTCACCCCAACATTCCGCCATGGGTGCCAGTAAACCTTGGAGTGCATCGTGATTTCAAGGACTTTCAACGACCTTTCAGAGTTGCCCACATCCATCCTCACCAATTTAAATATCCCTGCTGGTCGAACATCAACTCATTTTGCAAATCATTTAGAATGATTTACAGGTAAAAATAGTGAAATATTGAAGTAATTATATACTGGTAAAACAGTTAAATGGTGAAGTGATACAAGTAAAAATACTCAAATGGTGAAGTAATACTAGTAAAAGTAATACTGATAAAAATAGTCAAATAGTGAAGTAAAACTGGTAAAAATGTGTGTAAACCAAACCCATGAAATAAACTTTTAGAAGTTCTACCATTTCAAAATTTGTTCTTTGTAATCAGTTTTTTTTTAAATAAGCTTTTTAATGAGTATAGGACTCATGAAAACACCTTGTACAATAAATGCAAGTTCCAAAAAAATCTATATTCGTGGATTTTTGAAATTTTTCGTTTTTGTTGCAATGCAGCAATTTGACATTTTCATTGACTTTCTTCTTCTGAATCAGCTTCTGGCCCATCAGACAAATATGTCTCCAGGAAAAAATAACTGACTTAAAATTTTGGAATTGAACATTTACCATGAATCTCCAAACATTTTTGTAAATGAAACTCGTGCATAAGCATAATAGTCAACAGGTTTGCTAAATTTAAAGTGAAATTTCAAAGCAAGGATGACAGGAACACATGTTGCAAGATTTTAACTTCTTTTTCAAATTTTTCTAAAGTTAAAATGTGCAAAAGTGAGCCTGAGATGACTTTTCCTACACTGCTCTTAAGAAATCAAGCCTATCAAACCTATCAACCCCACTAAAGATCTGAGGATGTGAGTCAGAGCTTTGTCAAATTACCAACGTATAAACAATGTAATTCAAGACCGAATAGGATACATCATGTAAACAAGATTGTTTTTTAGTATATCCATTTCATTACAATTTCACCAACGTACATACTTTAAGCACTGAACTGCAGGGCAATGCCCTTCCAATAGCCAGGTCTTTCTTTACTTTCTGATCGTAAAATAAAATTTTAGTTTGAACACTAATCCGAGTTTTTTTCCTGTTTTAATTGGAAAAAATTAAACCCCGGGATTCCCTCTCAAAAGAAATCTCGTTTTTGCCACAATTGACTTTTCAGGCAGAAAACGCCATTTGCAAACAAGGCGGCGCTAGTTGAGTGCTTATACCTACGCATGTCTGACTTATTTCAATAAATTTACTTCAAAGGAAAACTTGCGTTTCATTTTACCGTGGTCATAAAAGCCGGATTCCTCGTACTTACATGTATTTTTATAGAAAACATAAAAAAGCAGGAAGTGCTGGCAATTTTACTTTCGGTGCAATACCGGTTATTCAACAAACAATAACGAGCGGCTATCTTGATAAACGATATACCGATATAACTGAAGCCAAACCAAAATTGGTGTTTAAATTAGTTTCCATTTGTGGGAATACATGCATGGAACTGATTTCTCGTTTGCACAACAACAGGAGTACAAGAATGTGTTAAGGTTGTGTTCAATGACCCCAAGCAACATCGGAAGCTGGAAAAGGCAGACAAGGAACAAATACACACTGAATAGGAAATCATCGAGTTGTATTGGTGAGCAGATTAAGCATTATTGATACAGATAATCGAAATTAGATAAGCCCAGATGCAGCAGGTGTTTGCTGATGTCTTCAAACTAGCTAATTAACACCAAAATAGTTATATTTTTTTTTAAATTTAATTAAATTTTTTTTAATTAAAAGCCACCAAATAAAATAGCTATAATTTTTTTTAATATCAAGATATTTAGCGATTGATTAATTAAAAGCCACCAAAATAAAGTTATCAAAATTATGTTCAAAAATTCAAGACATCTGGCAATATCAAACAGATGAGAGATTACGAGACAATTTATTATGATTATTTTAGCACTTTATTAAACAAATGCATTTTAAACTAACTTGGTACTACAAGTAAATAAGTATGGGAAAGTTAATTTAATAAGTTTCATAATTCCAACATTGTTTAAACCAGTTTGCTGAAGACTCGTCAAAAATTAATAAGATAGGATAATTTAAAAGAAACTTAAGAAAATACCTCCTAAGAAACTGGGGTTAAATTTGTTACTTACAGTATTTATCTGTTGTCACATCAACTTGAACTTATAAAAATGTCTATGCATTTTGATTTTGTATTTTATATTGATTATATTTTCAAAGGAAAGGAGAACTTGAACAGATATCAGAACATTGATAGGAGAACTTGAAAGAAACTTGAGACATTACTTGCTAAGAAACTGACTTGGCTGACTGGGATATATGTTCTGATTACCCTTTGTCTGTGCTGATTAATTTGCAACTATTCACTTTATATTTTTTAATTATACACGTACTTCTGTACAAACAAGTTGATTATTTTTGCAATAAACTATCATCCTTTAACGTGCAATTCACATTGATCCAGGACTGCAGTCCTTTAACAGACTATGCTGTAGAGCAATGAATGACGATAAATACTTCAGAAAAGAAGTGTACGAAGCAGCAAAAATTCCTAGATCAATATTTCAGCTATTTCTTTGATAATGGGTGAGTCATTTCGAAATTCCAGCAAGCAATATGTGCAACACAAATGAATTTTGAAGTGTTTCATAGTCGAGTTCTAAACGTAAAAAATGTATAAGGGTAAAAAATTTCCGCTTTCACAATAGCCTGCTATTCAGTATTGGAGTGGGAGCTGGATGGGCAGGTAAGCTAAAATGTCAAGCTTTTGATCACTGAACAGCACAACCCATTTTTAATCCAAAAAAAAAGTACAGCCAATGAAAAAGGGGTTAAGACAGAGGATGTGCAATTATGAATTGGCGGAAGACAGTGGCGCCCTCAGCGTGGTAATACTTCGTAAATCACCCAAGTTTGAACATCCTTTGTACCTCGAAAACGAAGCCCCCTATAATTACGCAGTAATTGATGATGATTTATGAATGATTTCTAGCTCGTAGCAATTAATATTTGTTAGGGGTTAAAAATTCTAAAAAAAGCTGGTGGATACCCATTGATGAACAACGTCCCGCATCTGGAAGAGCTAACATTTGGGGCCCAGGGGAGTTAGGGTGGTCAGTGATTAATGACTGACCGCTCATTTTGTGAAAGACGTTCAGTTCGCCAGCAATTTTGTGACCAAGTTTTGGAGCAGTTTAGCATTTCACCTGCATGCATTTTATCCATTTTCCTTGATATTGGATTTGAAAGGGTATTTTGTAACCAATCAACCGTCCACCAGCTGTGATGATGAACACTTATTCGACTACATAGTATTAGAATACACATTTTTGTATCAACAATGCGCTTAACACTAATGGGGATATTAATTGAAGTCTAAGAATGATTCAAATACAACATGTCAGGGTTGACCCAGAAATGAAATTTTGAACTTCACGAATTGATTGTCATTAGGAAACAGTAAATGGGGATTAGTTTTTAAATTGGGAAATTTAATTAATGACTTCTTCCCTACATAAGTTGAAATTCCCACTGAAATTCTCAAGTCGATTTTCATGACATTCCTTGACAACTTTTCGATTTGACATTTTATATGAATTTTTTTTTAGAAATAAAAAAGTGGTTTTACCCAATTTTTTATAAAAGATGATGACTAATCAATTGGTGGACACAAACTATGTTAATTTCCGTGACATTCCCTGACTTTTCAGAAAGTGGGAACCCTGCGCGGGCAGTCTATCATCTCTTGACTTCTGTGAAAGCAAATTCCTAGTGATGTTGCATTTTCCTGACTTTACAAAATCACAAACCTTACTTCACCCATGCCTTTCCAATTTCGGACAATTTAAAGCTTTCCAAGTCTGGGGAACACTGAATATGAATGCTTTTATATCACGGTACAATAATATCATATGGAATATCAATCAAAATATTTAGTCCCAGATTTGTCCATGTTTCTACCATGCAGCAATGCCATGAGGTCTTCAATTACAAAACCGAAAGCTATCTTAACGATCTTAATTAACAGGAGCTCGTTACGCCATGGACACTACTTGCTCCAAGTAGCCAACGTACATAACCCCGGAAGTTGCACGATTTCTCCGCACCTCAAGAGTGTCATGGAAGAAGACGTGCAATTACCAGCATCCTTTAGCTCCGCACACGCCATCGACAAATAAAAACAATTAAAAAACATGGCAGAAAAAATAAAACCTGTTCCTAACAATTGGAAGATGGCAATATGGCGCCGCAATTACACACTAATTCCATAGCGGAAAAAGCCAAAGTGTGGACTGACCGCGCATACGCGTAACGTATTTGTAAACCTGTCTTCCAGAAAGGCCAATGACATCCTGCAGGAGAAATACAGGAGTCGCCCTCTGGGGGGTGATGTGAGCATGATTTGAATATTGATCCAACAAGCGCAAAAACCATGTCTGCCTCCTTTTGCACAGGTGGATTCAGCGTGCTTCGTGAAGCTGTTGAACTGACATTGCAATGGCATTAGGGTCTCTGGCTCCAGAGAAAAGAAACAAAATGAGAAGTTGAGCATTGCAGGCTGATCTATGGGTAAGATGGCGAAATTGGTGGAGCAAATGCTTCGTTTGCATCCACATTCCCTGACGTTTTCCACGTTGAGATTACGACATGCCTCGGAATTATCGTTACAATTTATAGCTTCAAAAGCATAGTACTCAAGATAGTGATCAGTCAGGATGTACAAAGATATTGTAAAACAGGCTAACAAAATAAGCTTATTACTAAATTAATACAATGAATATTGCGCAGTAGGCTACCTGGAGTGGTTTTGGGTAACAAGGACTTTCTGATAAGTGATTTTTGGATAATGAACGAAAAACGTTTCTGGAGTCTAGATATTGACTAAATCATTGACCAAAAATGTTTCGAATGAGTGAACGTTTCATCAAAATTTGATAAGAAAATTTTGAATTTTATTCAATAAGTGATTGAGGGTAAAAAAGACTTTCCGACTTTCAGGAAATTTTGGGCAATGAACTAAAATCGTTCCTGGGGTCTAGACACTGACCAAATCACTGACCAAAAATGTTTGGATTCGAGTGAATTTTTTATAAAAATTCGATAGAAAATTGTGAATTTTAGCCCACACTTCTTTCAAATGCATGTAGGTACTCTATTTCATAACAACGATGTAGACAAAAAAAATTACAAAACTGGAACACAGCTGATGTTTGCGAAAATCTGCAGATGTCAGCTGCGTAAATGGTTATTTTTTAGGGCTGGTATCGCTTTTATGAAATTGCCTCAATTCCGTATCATGTGCTTATGAATTTTGATTTCTCCTAAAATCTATGGTTTTGATAGTCATCTGTAAGTTGGCTCACGTTCCTCTTTGGATAATCCTCAAGTTTCGACAAGGACGAAAATGTCTAGACACCACAGTAAAACAGAATAATAAAGATGCATCGAGACTGGTCAAGCCAATGCGAACTGACCAGTAGGATCGAGAGTGCAACTAGTCTGCATTTAAAACACATGCAGAACTGAAATGGAAGGGTCAGATGGGATCCATACAATGACCATGCCATAGGAGGGTGGACATAAAACAGCGTTTAAAGCCATCTCCATCAGGTCTAATTTTCGAATCCAGCTCATTAAATAAATTAGCGCCGCCATTAAAAAGTCATGGCTGCCACGTTCGTGACTGTGCAGCCACTTTACGTGCAAATGGCCGACAGATGTTCACCATTTTGAAATATGAAAATGAAAATGATTATGTTGCTCATTATGCCGAGCGATCCATCATCGACTAAAAACACCACTGGTCCAACGCCACACATGCATTATGCATCGACAAAAGCGTTGTTGTTTTCTGCATGGTCAATGCTTTAATTTCAAGATTTCAAAGGCCCACCCATCATTTTCGGTAATTACATGTAGGCCTACGTCGAGCCAATGTTGCGGGATCCGGAGGTAATTTCAACGCTGGACAACCGTAGCCATTACCGAAAATAATGGCGATTGGTATCACTCCTAAACAGGGTAACGTCAAAGAAACGGTTATGTAAATCTTCAAAAAAAACATTGATTCTCATACAGACACAGGACTTCCATATCTTGACATCAGCAATATTTTCTCAATATATCAATATTCAAAATATTTATTCGACCGCAAAGTCTGCAGTCAATCGCTTTCATAAATAGCATCCATACTACGAAATACTGTGGTGACGCTACAACTTGGCAATTTTTTTCCAATAAATGAACTAACAACGTGTAACGACGATGTACAATGTAAATAACACAAAGAACAACAATTTCCCTTGTTTGCAGGTATTGGTTTTTTGACGTTAAATATACTAGCCGTCAGACCTATCAAGACATCGTCGCTAAGTTGTATTTGAAAACCTCAAAAACAAGCATTTTTGCGCAAATACAATTTAAGCTCTTCATTTTTTGAACTACGGATATAATAATTACCTACCAACGGTCATTTTCCTTGAGATACAAACGCAAATTTGGTCAGTTATTCGCATTTTACGCCATCTTGGAATCTCACGTTCCACGGTTGCCATGGTTGCTATGGTTGCCACGTGCGCCGCCTACACAAGAATCGTCACGTGTCCCCGTTCGACCAATCAGCGCTCGCGCGTGATGGGCGGAAAATTCAAATAAACAGATTCAGCCATTTTGTTGTTTTTGAAAAAAATCATTTGTTTTCACATGTTAGCTGCGATTTTGCTTTTTTTTTTCTTCTGCAAACGTGTTAATTGACACCCCACCACATTACATCGCTAATGCTGGCTGTGTGCTACTAAACTGATTTGAATACGGTACGTGTTAAATTGATTTGAACGTGTGTTAAACGCCAGAAATTATACAGAGGAAGTTTCCAGCCCTGGTGCAATGATAAAAAAGCTGCCGTAAAACACAAAAACAAGCCCACCATTATATGTCTCGGTGAGGCTGTATTTACCCGAGAACTGCACAACCTTATACGATTCCATGACTGACGAAAAAGTGCATCAGAGGAGGACGTATAGGCACATGCTTCCGGCATGCCAATGTCTACATTTCAACTGGCAATTTGTTTCGTAATGCAACCCGCCTACCAAACGCCGAAAACACGCTGAGATATTACGCATTCTGGGAGTGTACCATAGTGGTTTCGAACGCCAAAACGTGGCTACCTAGAAGGTCAGCATCAGTGTCAAAAGCGAGGGAAGGGGTTCAAAGGCGAACGGAAAAATGAATGAACAAGGGGGTGATGGGAAATGAAAAATTCATCGCGAGGTGGCACCACGAATAATCGGAGTTGGCACAAGTTTGCTTTTCGCTTTATTGACCCCCGCTGACGGTGGCCACCAGGGGGCCGACTTCGTGTTGTTTTATCTATTCTGCATTTTTTGAATGAAACGCAGGCAGACAGCAATTTCTCACGTTGCACATTGACGAGCATCAGACCGACTATCCAGAGCCAAAAAATCAGAGGGGTCAATGGGGGTTGCCCTGGGTTGACAGCTGAGTGGTTCCCACACTTTGGGGGCACTCAACCAGAACCAACACGTGGGTATAATGCCCATTATTTCGGGTAGCGATTTCGCACTTTATGGAGATCTGAGGCATACAAGGCTTAAGTTTATGCTCGCGCAATAATGAAAATAGAACGAGTAACAGCCTATCGGGATTTAACAAACTGGCAGATGGTTACACGCTGGAGGGCAAATGGATCCCCTTTAAAACTAACGCCATCTATGGAGAATCATATGTGTTTTAAAGTTTCTCGAATTGGCGCATGATTTATGACCTTTGGACTTAAGGCAAGGCTAGTTTTTTTTTACAAAAAAAATGGGAAAAACTGCTTAAGAGGGCGTCTGCCTTAAGTGACTCTGATAAATTCCAGGCAAAAGACAAGATAAAGCTCAACTGCTTATATCTTTATTTATACAAAATGGGGTGATCGAAAATTAATGCAGTTATAGCTAGTAATATTTAATACCTTATAAAAGCGTAACTTTCTCACGATATATGAAACTGTGCACTTTGTAATTTTGGGTCTTTTCCCCTTTATAAAAAAAAACAACGCTTATTGGATAATCCAACATCCACAGATGAGTCTATATCGTCTCTGCTCAAAATTGACACAAACTATTTATATTTCAATACCTTTCAAGCATACAAGGATGATACGTGTTCTGTCTGAATTTGATACTTTTTATTTTGTTGATTTTTGGGTTTGACCTAACAATGAAATTTAATTTAGCTGCCCCTAACTGCCAGGCAATCACTACCAGCCTAGGAACAGTTAGGAGAAGCCTAGTTCCTCAAAGTGCCCAAGCAGAAGTAGGGGCAATACATGTACCGAAGATACAACATTTATTCATGATAATGATCATGTTTCATAACTCCAAATAGCCAATTTCTGTAACACAAACTCGTCATTCGTGCATAATGGTGAACTAAAGATGTGATGTTGGGATTCATGGATCGTTATCATCTATATTTGATTAACTTTACAATCGATGCATAGCCATACGTCCAGGCGGAAAATTATTAACTGATACGAAAAAAAAAACCGAATTAGCAATTAACAGATCTGTAGAATATTTCACAACGGTGTTTTCCTTCACGTTCTGAATGCACCAGCATGAAAACACTGCATGCTAACGAGCTGACAATTATTCAATTATTTTTGCATCAGACAATTATCAACGTAACGCTAATTAAAGGTCTCACACACGCAGCACGTACGATTAATGGATAATCACAATAAATGCCACCATCGATGGATTTGCATTATAGGTCAGCCAAGAACGCTCACGTTTTTATTGAAAAAAAACCGTTTAATTTTAATGGAAAAACTACCAAGTATGGCTCCACTAATGATGTGAGTAATGAGAAAGTGATACCATTCACACAACAAACTTTTCAGACAGCGTGCGAATACTATTTACACGTAAGAAAAATCGAAAATAAAATTCGTTAATTAAACGTAATTTAACCTCGTAAAAATTCGCCTCATGAGAATTTTTTTTATAAAAAAAAATCGAGATTCCTCCTCAGATTTGATGTATACGATGGAAAGTGAAGATGGAAGGAGGAGGCGTTACAGAAAGTTATAAATTTAAATTTTTGGCAATTAAATTAAGACGGTACAAAGAGGAGGCTGCTGTCCTTAATTGCATTTTTTAAGTAAGGCGATCGATAAGTTTTTTTGGGAGGAGGTATAAAAAAGCAGCACAAACACGTTCTCGGTATATAATCCAGTTAGGCATATTTCGCGCAAAATTTAGTTGGAAAAAACCTGACAACTCCTAAGAAGGCCCCGCGAGATAATACGATTAATTTCAGAGCGAAAAAAAGCGAAAAACATGTTGGTGGATGTAAAAAGCGGATTTACAAATGCAAATCATCAAATTGATTTCTTTTCGCATTCAAATGGCTCGTATACATTACGTACTCGAAGGGGAAAAGAAATTCAACGAAGAAGAAAAAATCCATCCAGAGCCATTAAAACGAGAAAGTATTTATTTATTCTGCCAATTGCAGAAGAAAGCATTCAGTTTCCACTATCGGAATTCTGAGTCAATGTATATACATATACATGTACGCACGATGGAGGGATCCAATTTATCATGACTTGCCATGAAAGGCGAGTAATTGCTATTCACAATTAAAAAGTGTTTTCCCCCTCCAATAATATTGGAACTTTATGCGAAAATTGGGTGCTGCCACTGTCATAAGCAATATTCGTTGGGATGACAAACTGGTTAGAGCATCAAGAAAATACTTTAAAAAATGCAGAATCGATCCGATTTTGACGATAACGGTGAAACGAGAGATGGTAACACTAATTCAATAAAACCAAAAATCTTAAAAGCACATTTAAGAGGGAGCAATACGTCCCATATCAAATTGTTAGGCCTATCAGAAAAGTGGAATAAATTACGCCCAGATTTATTTTTCGAGGCTCTGCTTTCTACCCATAGACGCAATGGTATATCCATGTATGGGTAGCTAGCTCAGTGATATTTAAACCGGGTTCGATAGAATAACTTTGATAACAATTTGGATTTCAGTATTTAGTGTTGTGACTGCTCAGCTGTTTTTTCGTACGAACTTACTAGGGTGTCACACAAAGAGATGTTATTTATTTTATAACTAATTATTGGAGCGTCGAATAACAAATTTAAATATGCAAAATGTTAAGCAGTTTATACCCCATCATAATGAGAACTACTTGCAGTTGGCATCGTTGATGGCGTTAAGATTTTGCACAAAACAAAATCTTATGCTATAATGATAGTTAAATGCAATAATAAAATTGTAAAAAATTATTCGTAGGCTATACAACTTTTTAAAAGATTCACTTCAACATTGAATAAATCCAATCTGCTCTTTATCTCATGATTACATGTATTTTTTTTTTCTACTTTCTTCTATCTCTTGGATATCATTTAGGATTTTTTGGAGTAAATTAATAACTTGTATTAATTGCCATCCTGGACAATGGGCTATCAAATATCAATTTTGATCTAAAGTAATTACATGAATTTTACAAAATTTGACCTTTTTGGGGGGAATTGTGTTCCAGAAAGTTAAATTTTAAGTTTGAATATCACTTATACAAAAAATTCAGCGCTACCTGTGTTCAACTGCATTAGCCTAATTACATGTAAAGTGATTTAAATAGCTCCAATAGGAATAGATTTCAATGACATGTAAAGTTATTCAAATAGTTCAGTAAATATTTTAATTTATTTTCTTGCCAATAGTTGTAGCTTTTGTTTACCAACTAAGAATTTTGGTTACGTGCATGGTACAATCAATGTTCCCACTCAATAGATGGTGCTGCCGTCGCCTTGAACCTTGAGGCCCTAGTTGAACTCAGAGGGGAAGCATCAATCAAGCTTGAGCTTTATTGTTACCAACCCGAAAATGACGCCGCTATGTGGCAGCACCGTGTTACAGCATCCCCACCACTGTCACCACATCTAACATCGTCCTAACAATGGCAAGTATGCAAATGGCTATACGATCAACCCTTAGGGATTAATTGAAAAGCCACGAGACAGTGACTTTTAGCGGGCATTGCGAGGGGGAATTTAAGGGCAAAATGAGAGGAGGGTAAAACGTGGGGGCCAAGTGGGGTGCCAAGCGCTCCCAACGGTCAAATTTTCAAAGCCCATTTGTCATCTGTTGCTTCCTGTCAAATCGCACGCAACATTATGGATGAATCTTGACCAATTTGGGCTTTGACAATGGCGAAAAATCCATAGTAATTAAAAAGCCACGCGACTGGCACACCGTCTGCCATAGACCCAAACAATACAATTTTCAAGCTGGAAAAGCAGATGGGCGTTGAACGGAAATAAAACTAAGGACAACCGCATAATTTAAATCAGAAAAATTGTATCACAAAAGAATTATTTGATGTTTGTAATGAAAACCCACCTTTAGAAACATAACTGACTTCCTTGAGATTTCAGCCTGGCTTAAGGGGACCCTACACGGTTAGTAATACTGTCAGCCACTTTAGAATCAGTAGAAATGACAGTATGCATCAATATTTTCGCGACCCTACATGGTCAATATTTTACTGTCAGTA